>JASKDV010211439.1:0-10298 GCA_032466395.1 Aegires albopunctatus
ATATGTTCGCACAATATTCTTGAGAATGCGCACCGCACATAATAATCATTAAGCCTTCGTCTCACTAATATTACAAGTTAGATCTAGATCTAGATAAAGAAGGAAAGCAATAATATAGCAAAAAACTACAACGCGAATCCATATTCTTCCACTCAATATTATCTCTTATTCTAGATCTAGATTTAATTTAAATCAAGCATTAAGCTTTAGCGGAGCGGACAGAAATATCTTATTCTTAACTAATGCACCCAAGTGCTCTTTTTCCACGAGCGAAGCCGGGAACCCATCTTGTTATGATATATATTTTTTGTGATTTTATAACATAATTTTGTTTTGTCTGCTTATTCGAATGATGGGGACATTAACCGAGGGAAGTAAAACTGGAAATCGGTGAAGTTTAGTTTAAGTCATAAATCAAGAATTAATGCATCGTATTGTAGGGTCTACTAAAAGTAAAAGCCAAGTAACAACCTCTGGTTTTCTCGGCCATTCTCGGTATCTGACGCCTAGCTATTTTTAACCTTCTACATAAATCAACACTCACTTACACACATACACTCCTACACACACCTAAACACACTTGAACGAACACTTTTCAGTAGGCTTGCCAAGATTGTGAGCGATTCTATAACACACTGGCGTAACACAGTACATTTTTAACGCTGAACTTTCCTAGATCTTGCCTGGAGAATGAGACAAGAGAGGGTAAGAGGCAAAAAGCTTTCGAATGAAGTGAGGTGATAAAAACGAGGGCATTGCACTGCCTCTTGCTCTCCTAGGCTAAGCGTCGTTCATAGGTCTTTCAAGCCCGAGTTATTTATAGAAAATGCCGTAACTTCCTGACCGTCTGAATGGTGGGTATTTTCAGTTCATGTATTGTATTGCGCTTCAATGTATTCAGGCTGTTCCCAATAAGGAATGATTATGTAGGATGGGAGGAGTCAAAAAGATTTGCGTAGTTTTCATTGGTAAAAGGATAAAATGAATATTGATGAGGTGGCGATATTACTATATATTCTAAAATCTCTGGAGTTTGTGATTGTGACTGAACGGTTGTACGACCACGAAACTACATAGACTGCTCTTAATTTTCTCAGATTTCAGAGGACGTTTATAGTTATTTTGTTTTTCCAAAGAGGAATATTGTATTGTGAATACTGTATACCATCTTCTTTATTAGATGTATTATTGTTCAGAGACTAACAAGTACGATTCATCATGGTGTTATAGCGGAAGATATCATTAGGCAACACTACAGTTTACTAAACATCAAAGTATCAGTTTCTGGCTACGTACAACCTCTAGTCATTCATTTACGTTCTGAAACGGATTTCCTGTTCAACTGTAGGCCTACCCTCTTAACCGTACGTCTAAAGTTCGATTTAACATAATAACAATCCCTTTTAAAATTATCGATAATCATTCTCTTTTGTGGAAGAGATTCACTGCTTCGTTGTTGATTTACCCTTGAAAAATTGTTATATATCTACGGTAGATCTAGGATTCAAGCTTGTTTCACGGATCTGTAATCTTGATACATTGTAATTTATATTTAAGATCTTAAAATCTAGAATCTACCGCACTTAAACAAAAATCATTTCATTATCTGTTTGGTTCATTTTCATGTTCAGATGCCTTCCAGAGAATCATTCAAGATGAACACAGACCTTGGCGATTATTGTTGTCCGGAACGGCTATGTGATGAATTTGTAAAGAATTCCAAAACAGTCCTTACTTTGGACTGCAGACCGCAATCTGAATTCAGTCGATCCCACATCAGAGGGGCTATCAATATCAACTTACCATCCCTCATGTTCAAGAGATTAAAAAGAGGGAATCTGAACATTAGTTCGGTCATTCAAAACAACGAAGCCAAAGACAAATTCACAAAGAATTCTGAAACAGCCACAATTGTTCTCTATGACGAGTGTTCCACAGATCTTAACTCTAACCCTTCATCCATCATCAATTTGTTAGTGAAAAAACTCAGGCAAGATGGAGCTAGAGCTTCTTTCCTCCTCGGTAAGCGTTTAGTTATATCTAGATCTAGATTCTAGATCTAGATCTAGATCTATGTAGCCTATCCATTTTTGTAAAAAATACCATCATAGATTTTAACTGCAAACAGAGGGCCTACAGTAGGCTACATTACATGATAAATCAAACAAAATCAAATGTGTAAAATAATTCTTACAATAGTAAACAGATTAGATTCTAGATCTAGATCTAGATCTAGATATCTAGATCTAGATTCTAGATAGATCTATCTAGACTTAGATTCTCTAGATATCTCTGATCTAGATCTAGGTAGGCCCTATCATAAAATGACATGCCTAAAAATTAAAAAAGGCCTCTCTCAGCCAAGCAACTTTAACAACATTCACAATTTTTATTGTTGTAAGAAAGAAAAATTAATATTTCAATTAGAGGTAGAATCTAGGCCTAATGATTAGCCTAGATATCTTGATCTAGATCTAGATCTAGAACTAGATCTGGATCTTTCTAGATCTAGGCCCTATAACATAAAACCCAAATTAGCTGGGAGGATTTTCTTTACAAAACAAACCCATTTTGACTAGTCTAAGGTTTTAGGTAGGATCTGATTCCATTTTATTTGAGAGATTCTACAGGTATTTATTTTATGAAAATCCTTCCCGCAAGCTTTTATACATATGTAGGTCTATTATTAATTTAAAATATTTGGCTTAAAACTATCTATGAACTATCGTTACTATATCAACGTACAGTGCAGCCCAAATCGTATAGATTCTTTACCATGCTACTTAGGCCTATAGCAACGTTGTATCCCGTTTTGTTTTTTTTCCTTATATTTATGTGAAATAAAATATCTGATAAAGCTGGTGATACCGCTTAAAATGACATATCCCGATTTGATCAGTCAACGATGTAAGTTAAAAATGGCAGTCCAATTGAAAACGCTTGTGACCAATAAAATTTAATGAGCTCAGCTAGAACAGCCAGCCTTTAAGGGCCATACATAAGATTACAATTGACCTTGTTGCATGGCTTTGCCTTCAAGTTTCTCTGAGGGATCTATCTTTATTTTTCCTTCATTTTATCCAATGATTTGATCAGATACTATGCCTTTCCGTTGTTGTGACATAATTTCGGCGGTCCTGACTATGTCGTTATATTATAAGCGGGCTGCACTGTAAGATATTGATAAAATCGTTGCTGATTGGCTAGACTAACTTATGTATTTAACTATCTTCTTTGAATTTTTATAATTTTCAGGTGGTTTTTCTACTTTCGAAGAGCGTTTTCCAGAGTATTGCCAGACACAGGATCATGATAGCAGTATTATGGGACTTTGTAATCTCCGTATTTCCGAGGAACCTGGATTTGGAGAAGGAGATACCCTTTCAACGTGCAGCACAGCAAGTCCCATTACTTGTCCCTTTCCTGTTGAAGTTCTTCCAAACCTTTACCTCGGCAGCGCTAAAAACTCAGCTGACTTGGCACAACTTAAGAAATATGGCATCTCTTACATACTCAACGTCACAACCAATGTGCCCAACATGTTTGAAAACGAGAAAAACTTTAAATACCTTCAGATCCCAATCTCCGATCATTGGTCACAAAACTTGTCAGAATTTTTCCCGGACTGTATTCGCTTTATTGGTGAGTAGGCTAAACATTTATAGAATCTATATTATGTAATCAGCTTTTCATCATCATCTTCAATCTCTTAAGTTCCTTTTTCCTTTAACTTCTAAACCACGCTATTTTTCTAGTTCAGCACAACTGCGCATTTGGACACCAGGTCGATTTTTTTGGATTAGGATATTATCACCCTTCTTTACAAATTATGCAATGGCCCCTTTAAGAGCAGGAAAAAGTAATACAATGAATATTTGTGCTTGTAGGAAATGAATTGGATAGCAAGGAATGTTAATGTATAAATAATTATTTAAACTTCAAAAGAGTGGGTGAGAGAAAAACAAAAAGAAAAGCCTTGTCCTGCTGTGAAATTCACTTGAGGATTCCAAGAGTAGATCTAGGTCCTAACTTTTTTTTTTCAAGTTGTCTAACAAATTTCAATACTTGATTTTTATTAATATCTATGATACACATTTTACTTCTGTTTTTGGACTTCGGTTTTCATATCATTTGAATCGCTTGATAACTATACTGTTACAAGTAATTCGCCACTGCTCTATGATGATACATGATGTACAATGTTAGATGTGTTGTAAGCAAGTAAATAGGGTATGAGGCAGAGGGGTTTCAGATAAATAATAATTGATCCATTAAGAATATGAAATTATAAACCCTTAGAGACAAGACAAGAATCTATATAAAGGAAAGAAACAAAAAAAAAAATCAAGTGATGCGTAGGGGAACGAATCTGCTACCTGTTGTAAGCAAGGTGATAGATATTTCACAGAAGGTGTATGTGAAAATATTGGATGGGCATAATGATACTTCATGATGTTAAGATTCCTTACTTGGATGTTTAAATTGTTGTAAAAATTTCTTTTAGAGAGAATAATGAGGACTTGTAGAATCTTTTTATATTTATTTGATTTCAAGTGTTTAATCTTGCCTTGCTTTTAATTTGGTTATTTAGAGCGGGGGAGCTATCTTTCAATACAGTTTGTAATTTTTTGTTCTAAGGAATGTCAGTGTGTCTGAATAGTTTCTTTCATAATAATATTACAAATTTGGCAATACATGCATAAAATAACATTCTTTAGTCTATGACCTAGCCAGATTTTTTAAGGCTTCATCTTTTTAAAAAAAAACAAATTAAGTAAGAAATAATTAAAAAGATTCATATTTTGTTTGTAATCCAATCAACAATCAGGTTTGCACTGCACATGCGCTTTTCACTCTGCATATGTTGATTAAGAAATCTACCTCATTCAGGCCCTTTCTACTAATAAATGATATTGAACAGCATTAATATAGTGCATCTAAATGGAATTTTTGCTCTAGGCACTTTCAAAGAAGAAAGTCATAATATTAACAATAACATATATAATATGTAATAAAATGTCGGGTCTAAAATCACCTTGGCAAAACTACCGCTTTTGGGAATGTAACTTCTGAAATAATATAGTGGTACATGTAATGTTGTTTAAATGGTAGGTACACACAAAGTGAATTCATTCATCAAAGGTTTTGTTTGTTTTTCTAATTTTGTTGTAAGGTTCTTTGAATGATGGTCTAGTTTTAAATTGTTTATCTTGACTTGTATATTTTGTGGCTAACCTTGTTCTTGTATTCATCTTTTGTCATCTTCTAGATGAAGCCAGAGACAAGAAAAAGGGTGTTCTGGTTCATTGTTTGGCTGGTATCAGTCGATCTGTGACTGTCACAGTAGCATATCTCATGTCTCACGAGAGACTGAACTTAAATCAGGCATATGAACGCGTCAAAAGATGCAAGCCCAACATTTCGCCAAACTTCACATTTATGGGACAGTTACTTGAATTTGAAAAAGATTTGATTGGGGAGAATGGAACAGACTCTGGAGATGAAATTCTTACCAGTGACTCAGAGAAACTCAGTCCGACCAGCAGTAATTGTAGTCCGATCTGAATGCAATGGTGAATGTGTGATGTGTATATGTGTGTGTTTGATTTGCAGAGAATGCTTGTTGCCTTGGGAAGCATTGTATAAAACAAAATACCACTGACATGTTCAAATCGATATTAAAAGCATCTGTACATTTCTCATTTAATCATTGATGGAAAAAGAGATGAGTGAGAAAATAATTTGAGTATTTTGAGTGCTGTTGTTGTACATATCTCAGATGCCATATATATTACCTGTTTTTGTTACTATATATATAACATTCAGACAATTTGCTGAACATAGTAATGTTATATTTGAATTTCCCCTCCGTGGCTATCAATGCCAGTCTTGTTTTCAGATGTGTTTTTACTGTCTAATCTCCTATTATAATGTCATATGGATCTTTTGCTGCATTCATAGGGGTCAAACCCTAAAATAGTGGCTGATTGAAGTTACTGACAGTATTATTATAAACAAGAATGCATGAAGATCTGATGGTCTTTACAGTGTTGTTTGTTACTACGACTAACTTTACGATACAATAGCCAGACTTGGCTTGCCATTGACTATTCCTTGACAAAAAATCATGTTGATTATAGAGAATTCTCTGAAGATATACAAAATTTAAGACTTTTTAAAAAATATTGTGATATTTGAAGAGCTTTTATTTTTTAAATCAATGACTTAAAAAGAAATTGACTATTATTATTATTATTGCTATTTTCATGTATTCCCGAACCCAATTCCTCCCATTATCAAAACAACACAGCCCATAGCTTTTGTTTAGTTATATGGGCATTCAATCACTCAAAAAAGAATTAATTTTAAATGGGATTTGATACGGTTTCCTCATTCTTACGTTGGTCTTTTGTTTCCTACAGTCCTACAGTTTCTCCAACGTTTGTTTTGACATTTGACTATGTTCATTGTTGGGAAAATATTTGTTACTTACTAAATAGCAAATTATTTATTTTTTATTAGGTTTTATTTCAATTTAAGTCTTTGAGAAAGGACAATCTCAAGACTTTTGCTTTTTCTATCCTTTTCATCTTTTAAATTTATCTAAGTTTACCTTCACCGTTTTGCAAATGAGCGAATTTAGTTTTATGATTCAGATTAATCAAGTTTCTTTAAGTTTTGAGACCATCGTTCCATCCTGAATTCTTATTCCCAGATAATTTTATTGATATTGTACTATCCCATTGTCCTATTCAAGTAATCAAAGTTTGTTACACTATTGTTATGTTAATGACCCGTCCAAGAGTTCTAAATCAGAATTCACTTAGGGCTTCCCACCTCTTCCTACCCCAGTTCCCTGTGTTCCTTTTAAACTTTTTTTTAAAAATAAAATATTGTCAATGCTTGTGAAGAGTTGAATGTGCAGTGGTGGTTGGTTGCATTCAGATCATTTTCATGTGAAGAAGTAGTAAATTCAAATACATTATCATTCATTGTATAATTTCACCTTAGGGGCAAGCTACCTCTACTTCTACTTCTACCACCATATATGTGTGTAATGTCACCCTAGGGACTGGATACTTACCACCACCATATGTGTATCTGTGTATCATGCATATATTTGTGTGTAAATTGGGGAAATCATCTTTCCCCCTGTATCATGAATTTCTAGCCTAGCTGGAGCGCACAGTCTTTCAATAACTTGATACAAATTGTTTTTATATATATTATATATAAATATGTTAGATAGCATTCTCATTAAGAATTTTTGTAGCCTGTAAAAAAAAATAATAATCAACAAAACATGGGTCTTCTTGAGGCAGCTTTTTAACTCAGCATCATCTGTTGATCATTTTCACATTGTAAAAAATCATTCTTAAGGTCACCAATCGATGGGTTGATTATCTTTTTTTACAACATAAAAGACTCACCACAAACAACAATCAAAACAATAATATTGATGATTTCAGATGTTAATTTTCCAACACTTATCTTTAATCTTTCTTTCCTCCCAAGACTTCAAGTGTTATGATTCCTAAAAAAGATATTTTATTTTAAATTTTAACACATTTGTTGAATTTGTCATGTTAGATTCCAGAGGCCTTTGCCATTTCAGCATGTTCATTATTATTTCAATTTCAATAGTCGCCTTTATTCTCTAGGTCAACTTAGTTGATTGTTTTAACAGCTTGCGGGTTAATTCGTTGTTGCCCTTTATTCTTTGTTTGAATTATACATGCCTAAAAGTTCTCTTATTTTCTTCAGCTTTTATAGTGACATGTCAATGTGTTAGATTTATATTAAATCAACAGATTTCTCTTGGTCAAAGAAATGGCCTTATAAATCTTTACCGTGTCACCTAGATTATATCAAGTCTTCCAACAATATTTGATTCTATGATATAATGTACGTTGTTTGATTGATCTCTGGGCATTATAATATCAAACAAAACTTGTCACTGCCACATACATAATAACATATGTCATGGTGATGCAATGCTTTTTGATTCATCTTTCCCTGCTACTACCAGTTTTGGTTCGATTAGATTTATAAATGTCAGTTTTCAGAAAGTTTCTGTACGATATAGGATAAAGCAATAGTTCTTCTTTCATTGATTGAATAATTTTTCCTCTTTTCCATTTCCAGTTTAAATAATGATTATTATTGCACTTATTTCTTTGTAAGATGTAATATTAAGTTTGTCTTATGAGCTTGGCTTGATGGAGAGCGATACCCAATACATCTGTGGTGACACTGACATATTTACTAATTGATAGTTGTTAGCATTATCATAAATTGAGGTCTTAAATCCTTGGGGACTTGTGAGATCCTTTTTCCTGTCTTGCATGAAAGTTGATACAACTAGGCAGTTAATGGATTATTATTGTTGTTGTTTATATTGTGATAAAATAACAAAAGCAAAACAATAACAATAAGTCTTAAACTGCATTGTAAATTGTATTGACGTTGGTGAGATCAGGTGGTTTCTGGAGACAGCTTCCATGACGAGGAGGAATCTCACTATTCCTTTAGGATAAAAGTAGTTGTCTAAACTGCATATATAATTTGTCAGGAAATCTATCTAATCAACTTACTGATGCTGACAAAGAGTTTCTATCTTATCTTTTTTCTTCTTCTATTTCCTAGATTGTTTTTGCTTATAAGATTTTATAGGATAAAAACGTTACTTGTACTATACCAATTTTCTTCTCTCTTTCTTCTACTTTTCTTTAATAACATTGCATTTTATCTTTTGATTATTTTGAATCCATGAAAATGTATGAATGGTATCCTGTGTTTCTGAATTTTTCTCAGTGCCTCTATTGTAAGTGCATAGGAATTTGTAATTCTTGAAGTTAACATGCAATGTCAATGATAGATTATCTTTGAATTTAACTATGCCAATGCCATTACATTCACCTCTTACCATCTTAACTGAAACAGCAACATTACAGTCAAAAAGTAGTAAGTCTACATGAATTAGGGTTAAAACTGAATAAACAGCTTACTTAAACAGAATGTTTCTTCTTTCAGTTTTCAGTTTAGTAGTGCAGTGCTAATCAAAATGGACTAAGCTTTGCTTGCATCAAATCACCATTTTTAAGCTATATATTTTTGTAATTTTTTTATTCTTTATAGTAGCTGTGGCATATCATAATTTAGAGAAATTTGCCAGTCTTTTGTGAAGTTTTTTTTGACATTGAATGTACTGGTTAGAGTATCTATGGATAGATTCAAAGCTTATAAATAATAGACCATATATACACATATTGACATTGAATTTGAATACAATCAAAAATTAAGAACAGAGGTTTTCTTATGTAGTTTAACCTCTTACTCTTATTTGACCAGTTTGATGACAATAAAAATAGCAGCAGATAGATAGCCTACAAGAATATCAATATCATTAAATGATCACCAAATTTTAAAAAGGCTAGTTGGTTGATTTTAATCCAATATACCAGTATTTATCTATTATCTCTTATTTGAGCATCGATAAGTCCATGTAGGTTCAATGTTAACTTACTATTTACCAAACTTAACTGCCTTAAATGAATGTAAAGTCACCATCGGCAGGCATGGCTTGTGAGTCAGTTGGTGTATTCTTGTCCTTGTAACCTGGCTTCACCCTCACTCTCTGTCATTGCAAATTACAGGAGCTGAATCAAAATCATACACATTATATATGTGAACCTAATTCTATACACATCTCCAACACACTGCACTCCTACTCCTATTATGAATATTGGTTTCCTCAAACACTTCACATACCTATGTCAGCCTTAGACACTGACAATACCACTACAACATGAAAATTAAATGTTTAGAGATGAGGAATATTATACTCCAATTTATTTCATTATCATGGATTCAGATATAAAACTAAAACAGGTTATATTAAGTTATTACTGGTGAAGATTGAAATAAGGTCATGTGTTGGAGGAGAAAACATTGAAACAGAAGGAAAAATATAATATGAACATAAATAAATGAATACTAATAATATAAGAATTATAAATTTCTTGTTTCTGTTGTTCTTTTACCAACTTTCTTATTTTTTGTGTTTACTGAGTCTTGAAGCTGACAATTTGTTGTGTTGTGTGTAAAGTGTAATCAACCAGAGAGCTGTATGTATGCATGGTTTTAGTTTTAATCAGTTACCCTTTTTATGATGGCATCAATCATTTCTGTTCAACCCTTCATCAAGGGTATAATTGCTTCATCTCTTTTCTGCTCTCTCTCTCTCTCTCTCTCTCTCTCTCTCTCTCTCTCTCTCTCTCTCTCTCTCTCTCTCTCTC
>JASKDV010211461.1:0-19442 GCA_032466395.1 Aegires albopunctatus
TCTGTTTAATTGACTCAGACTCAGACTCTGTCTGTTTAATTGACTCAGACTCAGACTCTGTCTGTTTAATTGACTCAGACTCAGACTCTGTCTGTTTAATTGACTCACTCAGACCCTCTCTGTTTAATTGACTCAGACTCAGACTCTGTCTGTTTAATTGACTCAGACTCACTCTGTCTGTTTAATTGACTCATACATACGATACAGTACTCTTCTAGTAAGCCATGATCTGATCCACCATCTCCTTTCTCTTCTCCTCCTAGAGTCGAGCCTGACGCGCGCCGTACTTCCAGAATCCATTTCATAAACGCCGGATACTTTCTCTGCCTAATCCCGTATTTACCTATATAATCGGCATATGAACCGGTATTTTTTTTTAAAACGGCGGAAGCCCCGGCAACATTCAACTTGTCGAATAATTTTTCTACCGGGAACATTTTGCTGTATTTAAGCCACGCCCCCTCCGGTAGCGCCGTCACGAGTGCGACAGTCCCGAAAATTCTCCCGGTAGAATTTCGGAAGCCCAGGAAGCTCTCGCCACGGTAATAACGGGCAAAACCATAAAGTCTGTTTCCGTATTCCAGAGATGGTGTGAATAATCTGTATTTTAGTACGACAACAATACATGTACTATAATAATGCTCCATCAACCGATGGATAGCTACCTTGGCATAGATATTCAAAGTTCATTTTTCTTTTACCCGTATTATGTCACAAAGATGAGGATGTTATGTGGGTCTAGCCTAGATCTATACAGAATTCGAATAGAATATATGTCTTTTAATTTCCACATCTGTAAACTAAAGTTCCTGGTAGGATAAATAATGTAAAGATATATTTCTGTTGCATTGATAAATCAAACAACCCATCAATCAATCGATTAATCGATTAGCCGACCACAAATCAATCGATAAATGTATGAAAAAAACTTATTAAAAGTAGGTCTACAAGTCCTCCTATAGACAGAAGCAATGATGATAACTTCTAAACTGTACACAACGTTGAAAAAGTCCATCCGTATAAGTATAAGCGTGTCTCTCAGATGTCCTCGACATTGGGTAAATTATGCTGACAAATCCGGAAGCGTAGAGCAGCCATCATCCATCCATCCAGTGAGTCCTCGAGGCGGTTTGACTCAAAAGAATTTATAGGCTAAGGAAAACAACTAGCGGGAGGCATTGTTGAGATTTCATTATACAATGCTAAGGGAGACACCCCTTCGTGCATGGCCTTCGTGATTATCAGAGGTTAGCTGCGAATACCCAACGAGCAGCCGCGGACCAAACGGATGAAGTTTATAATTAAATTCCGAGATATCATTAAGGACAATGGGAAATAGACATTAAGGACAATGGGAAATAGACATTAAGGACAATGGGAAATAGAGTAAGGCCAAAGTCGAGCTGAAAAATCAACACCCAACGAGGAGTTATCACAGCAGCAAATTAACAATACCACACGCAAGAACAGACATATACAAGAACAGTTTTTTTCCCCTCGCACAATCTTAGAATGGAACATTCTCCCCAACATATAATTGACAACTATAATCATAAATCGTTTCAAAATTCAATATATAAGTGTGATGACCTGTAACATTTGCAGTTATGGGCATTCGTGCCTGGCGCATCTTAACTGAATGGAATAAATAAAAAAATAAAAAATAAATAAAATACCACTTATTCATCCCCGAAGGGAAATTTGTCTTTTGGTATTTACCGTCACCGAGCGTTAACCGTTAGAACAGCGCCGCAAACGTAGGCAATTCCTGAAAATAACCTTGCCCAAGAGTTAAACACGTTGTCTCCAATGAGATTCAAACTTTGAACCTGTCGCATGCGAGTCCAACAGCTTAACCGTTCTGCTCTGTCCAAATCAGAAATCCACAGCAATCGCCTCGCAGCAGTACCGACAAACAACCGTCCAGACAGTACCGTAGGCAATAGAACCCCCCCCCCCCCTCCCTTTTCCCTCAGCGCAGGCCAGACACAAAATCAAAGTGTTGGACCTATCACCTCAGGTTACACTGTAGCCTTGCGTAGAACTGTCCATCCAAATCAATCCAGAGTGTGCAGCTCCAGACAGAAAGCAGTAATCATCCCAGTGATCGATGATCAACAAGTGATCAAGTGATTTCATGTAACCAGAACGACTATGATCATCACCGGTAGCTACCACCCTCCATCCAGTCTAGGGGAGACAATCCCGACCCTGTGCGTCCCCAGGTGGCGGATAGGAGCATGGCCTCTGTGCTTATTGGAGGTAAGCTGCGAATGCCCAATAAGCAGCCGCGGACCAAACGGCAAAGGTCTAGAACTAAATTCCTGGATATAATTAAGAACTATGGGAGATACATGACTCATCAGATATTGTCGTTCATTCGGAAGCGATGGACAAGCAGTAGCCAATCAGCAACAAGGAGCAAACGTTCGAATCAGGTAGCAGACAAGGCAACACAAGTCACTGACCAAACAGGCCAAGAAATGACAAGTTTGATTCCATCCCAAGATAAGATGAAGATCAAATTGTCTAATTCAGTTCAACTCATCAAATGGACTGGTTAAAGTAAAGTTGACAAAAACCTAAGGCCTCAATTTCACAGCATCCATACACAGACCACACAGTAATTAAATTTTTATTTCACCACTCGCCTTCCATACAGCAGGAAGATTTTTTTATCGAGAGTGACATCAGTTTTGATTTTTTTTTTAAAGATAATATTAACAAACAACCCAAAAAATCACTGAATTTACTTGCTTTCTCATTAGACCCCTACACATTATTAACAAGATTGTTGCATGTGCTTATTAAGGCTACTAACACTGAGTAAAAGCAAACGTGGTGTTAAGGTGGGGGGCCTAATAAGAATTTGACAAAATCGGTCAAATCAGCTTAAAAGTGGCCCTGGTATTTGTAATGTTATCGTTTTAATATCTAACTTTGATATTTGGTTGTTCATTACAGTTACAGGCTTCCATTTTCTTATTGGATATAGGATAATAGCAAAAAGAATACTCCTATCTTTTCAAGTCTATGATCTACAAATTATATTATCTAGATCTGACTTGCTTTGAGGACTTTCACTTTCAGAGAAAGAAACATATAATAACAGCAAAATAAAATTAAAACAAGCTATTGGTCTATTAAGTTGGAATTCATATCACAGAGTTTAGACAGGCATACAATTTTGTTGAAACAAGAGAATTGAACATGAGCAGGCCTAAACTTTGGGCCAATGACAGGAGAGCAAGGGCGGCGCTAAGTGACAGGTAATCTACATTTTCAAAATGGCCACTCAGACATAAAAAAAACAACAAAGAAAAACAGTTTTTCATGGTTTTCCTTGCAACACTCCTGTAAAAAAAATTGACCGGCATGATACTGTGCCCGCCAATTAAGGGCTAGTGTTTACATTGGTGTACATAGGGTTTTGCTGACTCTCCTCTACCCAACCTCATACTAACACCCCTCCCCTGCTAAGTGTACATGATAAGACAAGCCAAGAAGCCAAACATTGGAGGCTCATTATATCATTGTTTGCTCTTGCTTATTTAATAATATGGATAGGATATTAAATTAAGAATATGTTCGCACATGGCTACATTTACTGCGCACACAGACTGTGAAAAATTAGAGGGAAAATTGGTCATCACTCAATAATGTATTAATTACTACTAACCAAACAAAATACTGTAAAAATATGTTGTTGCCTTATTAAAAATTTTACCACAAATCTCTTAATCTCTTTTCCCCATCCCTCTGCACACGCCCCTTCCCCCTCAATCCAACTACCAACACCTCCTCTTTCTCTCAATTTCTCATTTGTAAGTACCTGGAATCAATAATTTAATATACTACTACATACACTCTCTGGTAATTACAGATCCAAAAATATTATATTTTCTATAAGTTATATATCACAAACAATATTCAATGGTAGTAAAATGTTTGAACAAATCAATAATATGAATCATTGATGATTGTTGCATACAAAATGTAGCAGCCATAATGACATTTGAATAAATTAAAACAATCGCCCAATGAGCTTTACAAATTATGTCAATTCATACTTTTGTCTATGGTATTGACAAACTTTATAAATGACAGCTAAGAATTAGAAAGAGGAATTTTAAATTTTACATCACTCACTGTCCCTTTTAGCAGAAATCAATGATACATTGTTGGTTGTTCTTTTTAAAATATAATAATCATTCCCGGTCTTGTCATAATTCAATTTGAAGTGAAATCAATATATTAGATTTTTTTTTGTATATTCATAGATTGGTGTACTGCATAAAATGGAATGGTATTATAATATATTTCCAATAGGTTCATTACTACCAGCATTAATAAATAAAGTATGGAATATGTCTATGTAATCTTTGTCATATCAAAAATATCATTCTATACCTCTAATGTTTTTCATTCAACACAGGCAGAATTTCATTGGCAACTAATGTTCAAAGTAAATATTAATATTTACATTTTAATTGAGGTGTGTTTTTCTTCTTTCATTTGACTGACCCCATGCTGATTAGCTAACAAGTCATTTACTTTTATTTTTAATTTGTTCTGAGGCAGAGTTTGTTCTAAACCGAGAAAAATTAACAAATGGCAATTTGGCATGTACAGTATATAACTCTAAACTACTGAAGTTACCAATGTGTTAACAAAGTGAATTGTCATTATGTCAGAGATCATTTTAGAATATGAAAGTCAACAAATGAAAACTAGATTAATGGATGCATTATTTCAATAACATTTGATTACATAGTAGTACAATAGAAACTACAGTGGAACATAAAAAATGTGATAACATTGACCTTATTAAGAACCACATGGAAAATAATGTACTTCACCATTGGTAGTCAATTAGAAGTGGCGAAAGTGTTGATAATCTTAAACATAAGCTACAATATGAATTACATGTACTTAGATCTAAATATAGGCCTAAATAGTATGCTAACATAATATTAATACAGTAATATCTAATACTTCAAAATTGTGTTTGTTTGTTTTTGTTTTTTGGTGGGTTTTTTTAAGTATTGACACTACTATTACTTATGCTCAACCCAGTTGAGTTTTGTCAGTTTATTTGAAGAAGAAGAAGAAGATTAGTGATACAAAAAACAACAATGAAAAACAGAGCTATTAGTAAGAGATCTTTTAATATGGATGAATGGATTTCCTCAACGCATGAGTTTTTGAATTGTGATAAGTATTAAGAAATATGTAAGTCATTGGTGTAAAAGTGAAAATAAATCAAACATTTTGGTTATCATGACTTTTCATTTTTTTTGAAGGAAAGTTAAAATGTTGTATGATCATTATTTGAATGCTTGTTTTAGGAATATCACATAAAGCATCACATAAGGTTTCAAAGAACATCACAGTATTAATTATTACTTAAAAAGTGCAACAACCTTGCTCCCTGAGTAGGAAGACTTTATGATTTATTTTTTTTTCCCTTAAGAGTTTTAATATTGCTTATGAATGTTTAAGATAAGCTATATTATAAGCCAATTAATTTTGTTCAACAATCCTCAATGGAATAGTTAACTTTATGAAAAAAAAAAAATAAACAAAAGAACAGAGAACAAGAAATGAAATACAGTCTGTCTCTCTAATCCTGACCTGTAGTCTGAATCTCTCTGTAACACGAACCATTTTCTGGGAACAGATTTTTTTCTTATTATTTTTTAGTATTCCCTAATCCGGCAAATTCTGTAATCCGAACAAATTTCCAGAAACAGAGATGTTCGAATTAGAGAGATCAGACTGTATGTTGCTTGGAGTCAAACCAAACCCTTGTGCAATGGAAGGCAAGAATTCTGACCACTGCACCATTCTGTCCTCGGAGATTAAGTGTAATCTCAGTATCAGAATATGATAAGCTAGGAATGACCTACTTATTTTTGTGACAATATGTCTATGGAAATAATGAATTAATTGTGATTTTATTAAAGATGGTAGCAATATATTATCGTATATTTTCTTGATCTAAGAGTAACGATCAATACAAGTAAAAGATTTTTGAACTAATATTAATTAGGCCTTCTAGCAACTTACAGTTCAGTGTTTTCAGTCATTTGAAGATAGATGCAAAATAGGAAGTTGTTTTTTCATGAGAAGACATTTATTTAATCAAATTATGGAGTGTTCGTTATCACAAAGTTTACAAAATTACCACCATTTGAAGAAGTTCTTATAGCATAACATCGTAAATTTATTGTATTGATTCACAGCATAAAATGTTCCCGTCAATTTGAGACCAAAATCATACTAATCCATTCAATAATTCTTTTGTTTTCATCTTTCAGAAGTGTTCAATTTTTGTCATTTATAATAGTTATTTACATTCAGATAAATTCAATGCATCACTAATTACAGGAATTTTGCACAATATAACAAAGGGCTTCATTATATCGTATTGATTAATAGTATTAGATTTATTGAAACAAAAATATCGGTGTAGATTAAAGTATTATACAAAAACAAAATTATTCACTGATTTGCGCTAGAAAAATAGAAAATTTAGTTGTTATAATATATATCATACAAGTTTGGTATATAAATCTACATAATAATGGAATAAAATATTTGAAGATCTTATGATAGTTAGTGATGACATAAAGCATTTGAGCAGGTTTATGAACAACGTAAATTGAGCAGAGTTTTTGTTAATAAGGGATATAAAAATTCATCAAAATGTTTATTTCCTTTGATGTTGTTGAAGCAGATATAATATAAATACATTTTTATGGAACAAATATGTGGGTCCAGGCAAATACTCAGTTTGATTTCAAAATCTTAAAAATGAAACTGATGGTTGGCAAAGAAAGTGCAATTATTTCTGAGCATTTTGCATTTCATTTCATCCATTTCACAAAACTCAAACTGAGAAAATCACATTAAAAATCTTGAGGAATAGCAGGATTTCATAAAGAGAGGTAGTGTCACAAAATAATAAAAATAAATTACTTCTAGTCAAATAACATATCAAATAGTCTCAAAACAAGCATCACAAGTTTAAGAAATTTAATATGGTAAAACCTCAAAACCTTTGGTTTGGTCCAATTTTGACTTAGAACGCCCCTACTCAAGAAATAAACTTGGCGACTTTAGCCGGGTTTCTGCCTGGACCCAATCAAATGATATGCACCGTATTTCACATTTCAAAAATATGCAATATTCCAAGTTTGTACTATTTATTCTTCTTGTTCAAAATTTTCATCAGCTCTTTGCTCATGAAATAGGGCTTTTCCTTTGATCCATCGTTTCTCTCGACATCATCACCTGATAAGGAAAAACATTTTGTATAAAGAAACTTATTATTTGAAATTATACATGCAATGATAGGAAAAAAGGAAAAGGATTTAGTATACAGAAATTTATTATGTGTGAAATTATACACGCAATGATAGGAAAAAAGAAAAAAATATTTTATATACAGAAACTTATTGAGTGAAATTATACACACTATGATAGGAAAAACAAAACAAACAAAAAAACACATTTTATATACAGAAACTTATTGTGTGAAATTATACACACAATGATAAGAAACAAGAAAAAAACAACATATTGTATACAAAAACTTATTATGTGAAATTATACACGCAATGAAAGGAAAAAATGAAAAATAGTTAAATGGCAAATGTAAAAAGGGTTAACAAATAAATTTAGTAGAAACGGACACAAATAAGAAAGAAATATAAACTATGACCTTTTGAGATACAGTTATTATAAGCTGGATAAGCTGCGCACAAGAAATGTGCACCATTATTATTATTATTATTATTATATTATTATTATTATTATTATTGATGCAGTAAATATAGAAAGAATTATCAATGGATTGGACATATCACCAAAAAACTGGGAACCCTTGCGCACACAATCACACATGACCAAGTGAGAGAGACAAGATTGAGGGAGAACAAAGACAATATGGCTGACCAACATAGAATATTGGACAGGAAAGGAGCTCATAAACTGTATCGGTGAAGCTGAAGATGGAAAGAAATGGTGGAGAACAAAACAATTATCAAGGAGACCCAAAGGTCAACGACTTGGGAATGACTTGACAATTACTGTTTTAGAATACAATCTTCCTAAGAACCCACTCCTTTTTGCTCTAGCAAATTCTCCTCCTAAGAACCCGCGTCATTTGACAAAAAAAATTTTAATAATTTTTTTTTTTTTAAATGGGAAGTTATGGAAAGAAGAAAGTGAGATAGAAATATTAAGAATTACAGAGGAAAGTATAGATTTATAGCAGAAGATAATGAAACAAACAGCTAATACTGTTAAAGGGAGTAATTAGCAACAGCCAGAAGAGAAAGAAACTACAATGTAAAAAGAAAACGAATTAGAGAAAAAGTTAAAGGTTAGGGAAGTAATGTGTAAAAAAAAAAAGCAATGTAAAGAAAGAAAACTGAAGAATAATATTATTCAAAACAGATTAATTCTATAGATAATAAAAATAATATAAAAGTCTTGATAAATGAATAATGAAAAATATCAGAGAGAGATTACCCATAATGGAAAGGTACTTACAAAAGCAAAGAAACAAAGTGTCAATGGCCATTTCATAAACAGCAAAGAATATCTCAGCAATAAGATATGAGCCCAGGACCACTATCTGTTGATTGAATAAATAAATGCAAAATTTTGAAAAGATAGTCGATTATTTTTTCTCACCCATCATCATTAGTGCATCACGGTGGCCGAGTGGTTAAGATGTTGGACTCGCATGCGAAAGGTCGCGGGTTCAAATCTCATTGGAGACACCGTGTTTGACTCTTGGGCAAGGTTATTAACACGAATTGCCTACGTTTGCGGCACTGTTCTTACGGCTGATGCACAGTGATAGTAAATACCAAAAGAAAAATTTCCCTTCTAGGATGAATGAGTGGAATTCTATTTTTATTTTTCTAAAGTAAAAATTATTAATAATTCGTCGCATTGCAAACAGTGGATTGGTAGATAGTTTTAGTTTTAGCAAAGTAGGGCTGATTTGAAAAGCAATGTTTCCACTATGAATTTTTTTAAATCTTAAGCAGTAAGTGTAGTGTTATGAACTTAATATGTTCTTCAATTTGCAAATTTACATGTCATTAATGACAACTCAGGTCATAAACGTATCGCAAAATTCTGGTTATGGAATGAAAAGAGTTTCTTCATTATAACATAGGACTTTTATTGCCACTTTTCATTTTTCAGATAATGAGAATAAGAAAAGTGTTGCATTATTATTGTGGCCCAGGATATGTCCTTATTCTTTAAAGCTTAATAAAAGATATCTATAAAATGATTTAGCGGTTAGATTGCTAGTTATTCTAAAAATATGAAATTGAACTCCAAGAGGATATCCTTATCTCACTGTGCTTGATAAACAAATTCTTTTCACCACAGCCATGTGTAATGTAAATAATGAGTAAATTCAATTTACAGAGAGCAGAAGACTATCCACCAATGTAGATGCTCAGCGGTACTTTATAAAAAAAAAAAGAGTTATACTTTGAGACAACATGTTGTCATTCCAATCTTTCATTTGATTGAATAAAATTCCTTGTTACAATGATGTATGTACGATTGCACAAATATTTGTTTTATAGTAAAAGGAAAGATGTAAAATATGGTGATAAATTATCATTAAGACTAAAACAAAAAAAAAACAAAAAAAGGAGAAAAATAGACGAAAACATAATAAGGGTATTGTCTACACTGAGGGTAAAAAACAAACAAATTTAACGATCTAGCACTGATGTCACTTTAAATAACATGTTCCACTTTATGCCATATAAACTTGGATAAGTTCTGGATTCATATGGCTTTGAAAATAAGTTAAAATTCCATTCTTAATAATCACTATGGCTTAGATAGAAAACAAACAGATCAACACAACTTACAATGATGGGCACCATGTAGAAATTCACCTCAGGCTTGTATTCATTAAGATACTCTATCCTTCCATCAAAGAAAAAGTAGCTGATGATTCCTAGATAATAAAAGTAAATTGTTTTACACATAAATTTCTGCCTTCTAGGTCTGTTCATCCATATGTCTATCTGTATCTGTCTCTCTCTGCCTCTGTCTGTCTGTCTGTGCCTCTCTGTCTTTCTCTTTTTCTCTATTCCTTCCTCTATCACTTTGATTCATATTTTTTATTGAATTGGATTACAACATACTGGATTTTTAAATATCTTTAGACTTACACAAACATTGCCTCTGTATAACATAATGCTCATCTTAAAATAATTATGTTTAACAATTCTTATAAATAATTATTTGTATTTTCATCTTTTTTTTTTTCGGAATGTAAGGCACTTTGAGATGTTTGTTCATAGAAAGCGAAATAGAAGTGTATATTATCATAATTGTTGTTGTCCTCATCATCATAATCATTGATATCACCATTGTTAAGATTACTTGTGCTAACATCAAATGATCAATATATCCTTACCTGTGAGTCCCACCACAACCATCTTAGAGATAAATATTAAATAGTTGGTTACTCTGTCCAGCACAACAACACGAACCACATTCCTCACGATAAGTCCTAAGGCTTTCTTACCAGAAGAGCAAAAATTTCTACCATAAATGGCCATCTGGATGATAAATGGAGGAATTTGATATGCAATGGAAAGTGTAGAATTAATCATTTGTAGTTTAAGGGCTCTATCAAACAAGGGCCATCTCAGAGCCCATGGAGAAAGTAAGAGGATAGGCTAGTTTAAATATAAAAACAATTTAAAAAAAGGAAGTAGAAGAAATAGGTTTTATAAGAGGGAAAAGAATGGGCAAGGGGGAAAAGAAGCACTTCAAATGATTTGAAGTAATGATAATTAAAGATATGCCATGGTGATTAAGTGTGAATTGTTTGACAAAACTCGAAACAATCAAAACATTTTTATACAATTTGATATGAACGTAAGAAATTTCACTCATTTAGTGCTATTGCAAGCGTCCTTGCTGGTCATCAGCCCCATCCACGTACTCTGATGAGTATTCTTGTAATTGAATCTGATTTTGCTCTAAAAATATACATTTTCATCCAATCTAATAATGTTAAATTTATCAAGAGGCTTTCTTTCTTTCTCTTGCCGTTGAAACTGGGAATGTTGATGTTTCAATTATTATTTCTGTACAGTGCAAACTTATCCTCATCCTGAAACATTGCTCAGTATACAGGGGGAGTTCACTGAAATTGTGCTCAGCTCTGAGTGAGTTAATACAATCTTATCTAATTTGGGGCCCAATATTTTCTTTCTGCATTTTCCCCTTGTGGTCATCTGGCATTATCATATCATTTAGATTATCATATCATGTTGAGTCTTTTTCTCCATCATTGAATCATTTTGGCTTGAAGAGCAGTGGTCAGGATCTAGAAGCACTGTACCTTCATTTATATCCTTGCAATATATGTAATACAGTTTGTAAATTAATAACTATTGGCCAAAGCAATGAAAAAGGTAATCAAGAAATTGTCAAGATGTAATGTATGTAATATATATATCCATATATACATGGATATAGTGAATAAGATGATGAGCAACCATGTGACATTTTTCTTACGTCAAGTGTAGTTAATAAGCCAGTGGAGGCTTATGTGATTCAGAATTATTCAAAATAGAGTGGATGCAGTTGCAGTTTAGATACATGTGTACTTGATGACTACACCAAAGTTTGAATAAGGAAGTCGGATTAAGGAGATAATTAATAAACATAATCATAAATCATTAACGTTTCAGTAACTAAATATCAGTAACAATGTGATAGCTACAAATATAAAATTATATTTATTGGTAAACATTAATATCCAAATCTATGGTGGCAAGGGTACAAGAATATTGAATTATATATATATTATGATATACAAAGTTTAGAAACTGACTGTTATCACCTCTCTATTGAGAGAGCTTAAGATAAAATAAATATGCTTTTATAAAATCCTTAGGTATATTAGGTTTAGAAAAGCATCCTACAAAATTTGTAGAAGTTTTTAAAAAAATTCATAACTTACCATGATGTAAGCATTCTTATTCAGGAAGCGCAAAAACTTTTCAAGACACCAGAAGCAACATTTCAGACAACTGAAGGAGAGTGAATGATATAACATGATTAAAATGAAACAAATTCAAATGAGTGGCTCTTAAGGTTCTTGTTACCTAATGATTCACATTTAAAACGTATTTCTATTGCCACCACTTAAATTTTGTGCATAAATTTTTATGACTTAAAGTAAATCTTACTAAGTTGAAATAAAATACAAACTTTTCATAAACAAGTCAAAATTTCACCCATCAGCTTAAAATTGATGATATCTTTTTTGTTCATACATCCAGTACATCGTTGCTCTCATATGATAATAGCCTAAGTCATTTTTAGGACAAAGTGAGTTAATACTATTTATATTTGTCTCAGTACCATTTCCATTATTTGGCTGAGTGTATTTATAGAATTCATGCTTTTTTTTTAGCTTTTTTAATGATTAATTGTCCACTAACAATTTTTTAACACAACTTTCGATAGCCGAAATAAACGGGATATTCTGTTGTCTACTTGAACCGATCGAAAAATGACTTCAGGAATTATCTTATGGCACCGAGTGAGTGGATAATAGCACCTGGCTGCAAGTGTTTTTTTCCTTGAGCAAGAAATTTACTTCGATTGCTCCACTCAACTCAGGCATATGAATGAGTATCGATTTTATAATTGTGGGGAGCAGGGTGCTGTACTACAGTGACCAACAATGACCTGTTGTGAAATTTATCGTGTTTATTATGTTTCAATATTATGTATAATCATTTTTGTATCATTTAAGGATTGTATATATGTACAATTTATTTCATAACATTGTAAAATGAATTTCTACAAGTGGATGAAAATAAAGAAATTTCCTTTTTTAAAATATTATTTATTACTTACCTTAACTACTTGTGACTCTTCAGTGGGATAAAATAATTAATGAATATTTAAATAACTATAAGATATAGAGATAAAAGAGAAGATACGCTTACAAAAATCAGAGGATTTAAACCTCCTCATATCTATTGCCATTGACAGAAAAAAATGGAAAACTTTGATCCAAAGTCAAAGAGACAGCTGAAGCAGCCTTGTCTGAAAACTAGGCAGCAACAAAGCGTTAAGTGAAATCAGTCAACAAAAAGAATTTAGATAATACAATTTCCATAGCTGTCGTAATGAAGCCTGTGATTTTAAAAGCTGATCAATGATTATACTGGAACTCACCACAAGACACATTTGGCACAAGAGTTTTCAGATTTTTTCAACTTGTGGTCAAGATATTCCAAGATGGCACGAATCACTTGAACTATCGCAATGATAAAAGATCCAAATGCCAGAGAGCCAAGATGATATCTGGAGAGATAAAGGCAAAAGTTTTACTGAGGCGTTGAGTTCTTTAAAATTTTCACCCACTGTTAAAAAGTATACATGAACATTTTCAATGCAATTTTCCTTAACTATCACATCATTTTACTCTGTGTTTTGGTAAGAATCATCTTTATTTTTCTTTCAAATTGTTATTATCCATTTTATATCAAATTTGTTCAACTAAATTAGTTTTGTATATAAATGCTAACAACTGATATTAAGATTTTATTAGTAAAACTTGCACACAAAAAACACCATCCCAAAACTAATCAGCAACTGTACAAGTACAATCATACCTGAAACATCGATAGAAAGCTCCAGTTAAAGGCATTGCAGGTATGTCCTTTGGTTTCTTGAAGGCCCAGTAGTAGCTAGAGAAGGCGCCTGCCAGAGTAAGCTCACCGACAGCAGAAACAAAATTGACCAACCAGAACAACATGAGCAAGCTATACACTTGTAAATAAGCTGTGTAACTGTAATACAGCATCAAGAGAGAACAGTGACATTATATTCATCAATACAAAATAGTATTAGTCAAAGTGAGGGTTAAAAAGAAAAAAAGAATACGCAGAAGGACGGGAAGGGTCAAAACCAAGCCCATTATCTTATTGCAACAATAATGATGAGGATACTATATTATTATTATTATCTGTGGTTATAGCTTAGGTTCAAAAACACGGAAGTTGGCCTGTGTTTGTAATGGTAACTCATTAGTAATAAGTCAATATTTACCATGAGAATTAATTTATTCATTCTACCAATACTTACTCTCCATCTCCATATTTGATGTAGGCACACACTTCGTTTTCCTGTCAAGAATAAAAAGATTTTTCTTTAAGAATTAAGCCTATAAGTGTGTGTGTGTGTGTGTGAGAGAGAGAGAGAGAGAGAGAGAGAGAGAGAGAGAGAGAGAGAGAGAGAGTGAGAGAGAGAGAGAGAGAGAGAGAGAGAGAGAGAGAGAGAGAGTGTGTGTGTTTATGTGTGTGTGCATGATGCGGTAGAGGAGGGATGGAGAGAGGGGAGTGAAGGGAGGAAATGGCATAGTTGCACAGAAAATAACTATGATTTCATCACTAATAAGGCACTCTTATATTGCTTAATCTATAGAACCACTGCTTTATTCATGAATTTTATAATTTGACAAACCAATGCCAATGATTTCGAATAGTATACTTTTTGAAAGTACTTCAGTACCATTCTTACCATAATATCTCAACTCCACGGCTATTATTTTTTAGGAGAAGCAAAAAAAAAACATTTTAAATTGTTGTATGAAACACTCATAGGAACACCATCAACACTTGATGTCCTTTATACCTTGAATATGTCTACACCGCTGATAAAAATAAACATAATTTAACACCACTTACAGTTGCATTACAATCTATACTCTCTAAATGGTCCCGTGCTTCACTTATGATTGCAGATACATCCGTGGTTCCGTTTGAATCTGTGATGTTGTTGTTACTCGGATCTGGATCCCGTCCTATGCTGGCCAAAAAGCTAGGCAATTCTAGTTAAAGAAAATACCTGTTGCATGATTTTATCTAAATTAACAAAAAAAAAACTTAATTGGATGATTATGCAACAAATAATAAAACTTTAAAAGACAGAGTAGAACCAATTTTAAAGCAATCAAAATTAAATACCCTTTGCTTCAATTAAAAGAATACAAAATGTTATTATCTTTAAACTAAACAAATTGCTCTGGAATGAAATACCTTTGATGAATATTATGGAGGCCACGACATGGCTGAATGCTTAAAGCAACTAGCTGTTGATCAAGAGAATGCTTTGGACCGAGAGATTATACTTATTCTTTACCATTGCCTTCTTTTCCCTGAGTATGGCAATAGTATTCTGAACTCTTTGCTCTCAAAATCAGGGGGAAGTGAGCATTGTGCTTTATCGTGTATTATTAATTAATTTGTAAATAATATGATTGATATCAATATATCCATGCCATTGTAAACCAAATGTTCAACTATGAATGAAAAAAGGAATAGTTTTTATCTATTTTTCTTTCTCAAATCTAGCCAACAATAAGACGAAAACACTAAAACACAACCCTTATTAATGACTAGATGGACCAAAACTGTTATTCACATTGTGTAAAATTTAGCTCAGTAGAAAATATACTTTTACTAGGTTCAATTACCAAAATATTACAGAATGCATCATTTGGTTTCATCTGCCTCTTACTGATTAGTATTAGTAGCATATTATATATTCATGCAACAATTTTTCAAATTATGACAAATCATAATATCAAGCTAATATGATGAAAACTTATCAAATTAAAATATCAGCTGTGCAGATTTCAAGTAAATCTTATCCGTCCATAACAGCAGAAAGGGGTCTGTAACATATATAATATTATGTTTCCTTTTGATTCTATCATCGATAAATGAATATTATTTCAACCCTTATCTTAGAGTAATTGTTTCAATCTTTGGTCATGTTTTGTTCTATTTTCCCCCTTATTGAGTTCCCCTGTTTATTCAACGTTTACTTTATTTAATTCACCAAAAGATCTATAATAAGGATGTGTAACTCTTAATGACACAAGATGACTACAATTTATAAACAAACTTAAGTCATCTGATGTCTAATTAATCGTTTATTAAGAAATAAAAACAAGAAAATGCCTACTAGAGAGAGAACCAAAAAAACAAAAACAAAAAGAAAGCAAAAGAAAAACAAATCAAAACGAATGAAAATTGAAAACCTGCTTTACACATGGACTGTAATTATAATGGGCAGGAAAAATATAAAGAGAAAACAATGTTAATATGCAAATCAAATGTTCGTCGTTACTGTTCAATAAAAAATTCAGTTTTTATTTCAAGTTTATTGTGTCAGTATTAAGAAGATTGTCAGTAAAAGAATCCTTAGCAAGAGGGTAAACGTAGGATTCGTAAAAAACCTCACGACTCCGCCATCGTCCTATCTGTCGCGTGACTTCCGGGTCATTGCCCGCTTTGATAGAAGCCGAAGCTCCGGTGGGTCGAAAAGAGCGAGGTGTAAACCGTGTGTCATCTAAACCTGCGTCTTTAATTTACCTGCGAAGTATGTCAGATATACTGTTTACGCTCAGTCCATCATGCGGAGGTATCAAGGAAAGGAATGTCGGGCCGTTCTCTTTAGTCAAAGATTTAGTACGCTGAAGATAGAGCTTCAAGCATGCAACTGGGTCAAGCTTTTTATTAGAGGCGGGTTGGAGTCGAACTTCGAATCCTTTACGGTTCTTGTCATTTTTAATACCAAAATAAACTATTGTCACTGAATTGTCCACATTAAATGTGATATCATTTCTTTTAAAGCGTGTTAGATCTGAAGGTCGACATATAGCACAAAGAGCAAACAATGATACACATTTTTGTCTAAACCTTTTCATGGTCAGTAGTTCATTGTCGCCCCAACTTTCAAACAAGTAATTCAAAACATGTTTCAGGTTATGTAGCCATATTGGCAATGGGTTCGCATCCCATGTTTGGAAAAAATTCCCCAGCGCAGCCATGATGGCAGTTAGCATTGATTCTGGACGCTCTGAACTTTCCGCCTTTTCACATAAAAATTCTGTTATAATAGCAGATCTTGTTTCGACACTTGGAGGAAATAAATTATCATTGCTGTTACAAAACATCTTAAACATAATGATATATCTATTCTATAGGCTCAATGTGGATGGAGCAAGAACATGCTGATAATAAGCAGCTGCTTTATTGGACCAACCTAAATCCATTGTTAAAAAAACACTTCCATCCACGCTCCAAGCTAACAGCCTCCAGTTTGGGTTTTTTAGAGGCTCTGGTTTTCTGGCCGAAAGAGGCAATGTTGCAATCACTAATCCTGATATATTCACAATTCATAAGTATGGCAATGTTGCAATCACTAATCCTAATATATTCACAATTCATAAGTATGGGAATGTTTCAATCACTAATCCTAATATATTCACAATTCATAAGTATGGCAATGTTGCAATCATTAATCCTAATATATTCACAATTCATAAGTATGGGAATGTTGCAATCACTAATCCTAATATATTCACAATTCATAAGTATGGCAATGTTGCAATAACTAATCCTAATATATTCACAATTCATAAGTATGGAAATTTTGCAATCACTAATCCTAATATATTCACAATTCATAAGTATGGGAATGTTGCAATCACTAATCTTAATATATTCACAATTCATAAGTATGGGAATGTTGCAATCACTAATCCTAATATATTCACAATTCATAAGTATGGGAATGTTGCAATCACTAATCTTAATATATTCAACAGATAAAGGATTAGTGGATAATTTGATGAGCTTTATAATTTCAGTGTTGTCTTCATTAAGTTTCAATTTGTTAACATTTGGGGGCGTCAGTGGCATAGTGGTTAACACAGTTCGTACACGAGAAACTCAAGCGGCTCCACTCACCGACACCGGTCGGTTGGGTGACTTGTTAGGATCGTATCCCGCTAGACATACATGTTCTCAATAACCATTGGTCATTGGCGGTGTATCTTTAGGTAGGACACTTTGTCCCATCTACCTCACTCGACTCAGGTGTGAATATGTTTTCACGTTTTATGGGCTATGTTCTCGATCCTGGCCATTAAGATAGCATTGTCTGTGTCCGCAAATTGTATAAGCGTCTAAAAGGTTTTTAGACTTGTCCTGTGTGTTCTGTGTTGCTGTCAACCAGTGGAATGGAAAAAATCATCGCAAAAGCCCCTAGAGGTTAAGGTCCCTTGGCGACAAACGCTATATAAGTGCACTTTTAATTCTAATTTTAACTATCACAACGGAAACCATGCATTGATTCGCTCATTAGGTCACTTAAAGGTTAAAGGTCAAAGTCATGAGCCCTGAAAAACACAAATAATATGATTTAGAATTATTTTTCTGAAGATTTAGCAGAATCTTTTATTGAAAGCTACGATTTACAGATGGAATCTATACATGAAACAAAGGTATGTTATTTTGAACTAAAGAAGGTTTTTATTGGAATTATACAGAATCAATTTATTGTTATCTCTTTTAATACAACATTAAAACAAATGACGAGGAAACCAAACGAACAATATATTTATTGTTAATGAATGGTATTCATTAATTATCAAATACATCCAAGTATTTTAATAGTTTCGTCAAAAGGATCAGTCATTGTGACGACAGCAATATCATCTTTATTAATACCTTCTTCATTAGTTTAACGGTTGATAGATTTTAACCACGTGGTGGTGGTGTCATAATCATGGAAGGTACGGCCTGAAATAAGATAGAACATAACCATCTTTGATTTCATGTCATATAATAATTCAACTTCATGTTATACATTTCATTAAATGATGACATATAATATCATATAGCACATCGTAATAAAGGGAGAAAAAAAAAACGGACTAAAATTTCAGGCCAGATATCTTGTATCAAACTGCTATACACAAAATTTAATTAATTTTACGTTGGTGCGCGAACCATCATCACATTATCTTGCATAAACATATAATAAAGGGGAGTTACAGATTTTAAGTATAAAAATAAAATATCATGGCATTACAGTGCATTGCATCATACGGTAAATTGAGTATAAGCGTCTAAGAGGCTGCTGGTCTTGTCCTATGTGTTCCGTGTTGCTGTCGGCCAAGGAAAGTGAAAAATTCTAAATGTGCTTAGAGGCTAAGGTCCCTTGGCGATAAGCAATGTATAAATTCTATTTTAATTTCTGATTTTTAACACACATCTAGTTTTTATCATATTTTGCTGGTTGAACAGATTCATGTGGAAGAACAGTTGAGTGTCATGGAGAAGGAGTTGCATTTAGTTATGGCAAGGATAGTAAAAGCACGACAATCAACAGTAGTGATAAAGTATGATAATACGTCATCAAAGACAGTGCGTGTATATACCACATATCTTAAATCTGTGGTATATACTTAGGATTTGGGTGGGGGGTGGGGATTTGGGGGGGGGGGGGTGGGATGGTGGTTGTAGCCGCCCTTACTTTCCTCGCTCACCAGGCATTTCTCAGCG
>JASKDV010211462.1:0-10298 GCA_032466395.1 Aegires albopunctatus
CATTACGTCCGAAGCGGACCGCTGCCACGATGCCAGTTAATGGTTACTGCAGTGTAGCATCCAGATCCAGATCCAGAACCAATAAGCCACTGACAACTTTAAATAACCAATAACTAACTTTACTTAATATTTTATTATTTATCCGCTACTTTTAATTTTATATTTTTATGTTTTTCCATATTGTAATAATAATTTGATATTTTTTTTTTTTTCATAGACTTATGAAGGCCGCTTTGAATTAGAAGTATATGCATGTTTGGCAGTGATGAAGATTGCTCGTAAATATGGTGCCAATCAGTCCATTCCAAAGTGGCCAAATGACATTTGGATAAGGGGTCATAAACTATGTGGAAACCTTGCAGAGGATAGTCGTTTCAATATTCCAGGTAGACATACTTAAGCTTGTTTGATTTAGAAACCTTGGAGAGCATAGACATAGACAATAAGGAAAAAAAATTATAATAAGGATGCAATTTTTCAGGGGAAATATGGAGAATGGGGAAGGGAGCTTTTTTTAAGCTTGATATGGTTGGTTTCTAGTCAGCTATAGGTCATAATGTGAACTAGGTAGTTGGAAACTTCACAACTTAATGTTGTTGTCAATTCACGGAAAAATGCATCAAGATAGAGGTTATCATTGAGGTATTATTATTTAGACAAAAGATATTCAGTAGTCATAGGCTGTTATATTACTATCAGCAAAAGTAATGTACAAAGTTCAATTGCTGTTATTAAATGAAATTGAAAGGATGAAATATAAACCAAGTTTATACTAATAATTTTGATTAGGAGTAATAGAGTAAATGAGAACTTAAAAGAATCCTTTTTTAAAATGGATTTGTTTTGCAGCCATGGTCTTTAGAGAAATAAGCCATGTTATTTACGTTATGTTTGAAGGAAAGATAGAAAATGGAGCAATTTTTTATAATAGAAATCTAAAGAAATTTGTCCCTTTTATGAAGTTACATAATATAGTATGGAATCTGTTTCTTTTATGTGATGTTTTAAGAACTTCTTACAAATAACCCTATTAGGCAATTGGAGAATTGTTCTAATGAAAATAAATGATTATATTTAGGAACCCCATTATGCCTTGTCATACTTGGTTTGGGAATCAATGTTAATGCTGATGTCCGTCGCAATGCTGAATTGCATAGTATTGCCACCAGTCTGATATGTGAAAGACATGGAAAGCCAGTCATCAGGTAGGATTATATCCCCTCCTTTTGTAGTTATTATATCATGTTGTGTCATTCTCTCTTTAAACATTATCCTAAACTTTTGATTAATAGTAATATTGGACCTAGAATTCTTCTTACAAGAAAGGAAGTTTAATTTACACTTTAGAATGAGCTTCTTATGTTAATTGTATCACGATGATTTGTTTATTTTGTAATAAGTACACTGGAGAAGTAAGATGAAAGGTTATTCATCACAAAGATATGAAGAGAGATGATATTGATATACTTAATCTTTCTTTTCTTCCTTTTTTTTTTCTTCTTTCCTGCAGGGAAGAATTTTTTGCTGAAGTCTGTCTTGCTCTGGAGGAAAATTTAGCTGAACCAAGAAGTACCATTCTACATACTTTCCGTGAAGAAAATTTGTTTCAAAAAGGTTATGATATATCTGTTACCTGTCCATCTGAAGGGAGAGTGATCAACGGGGAATTTTTAAACATTTGTGATAACTGGGAAATCAGTTTCATTGGTAAGATTTTGTTTATTTATATTTGTTGCAGTTCTAGAATATAGCCAAGACAAATATAAAATATCAAATGCACCCCAAATAACCTGTCAGTCAAGGGCATTGTATGAGTGAAAAAGGAACATACAAGCAATTCTTAACCAGTTATGAAAGGAAGTTTGTGTTACATTGCATTAACTCTCTCGACCGATATCGGTTAATGACAATGAAAGCTTCTTGACATTCATTTTAAAGCCTTATTTTTTGAGTTTTTGACCATCAAACATCATTTGTCGGTAAGTTATGTCTAAATCTACTCAAAGTTTTCAAATAATGTGAAAAAAAATGCATTTGTAAACTCTTGCGATGTTTGCCGTTATGGTCGCCATTTTTATTTTTTCTCTATTTTCATAAAGCAGGTCTGATTTAGGGCTTTAAATACTCTATCATAGCTAATAAACCACTGCTACCCCAACTTTCCATTCTAACAACATTTTCAAAAGTGAAAACGTACACACAAACACACAAGTGTGATTACACACATACGCTAATGCACACACACACACACGCTTACACTCAGATTCTCTTTCTTTCACACTTTTTCTCTATCCAAAAGGCACACAATCACAGTACAACAGTCTAATGGTGTTGCTACAATATTGTCACGATGACCCTTGGAAAGAAATCAATAAATGTGTAGGCATTATGCTGTTGAATGCTGTATACTATTCTTACAGTTCGCTAATTACCCAATAATAGGATTGAGAAGAGGGGATACGTAATACTTCATAATTTCGTCACCCTAACTTCATCAGGAGATTCAAAACTCATCATATTTTGACAATATAAATGACCTCCAAAATAGTTTTTTTGCTTCATACGTTTTGCCAAGGTGATAAGTTTCATATTTCTGATCTAAAAATAGATTCAGAAAGTAGGTTAAAAATATAAATTATATTAAATAGACTTTTTTTCATCAAAATCTCCATTAAATAACAAATAAAACTATGTATAATATGTCCAGGTTTATGCAATATATTATGTGGTTTTAGAGTGCATATTTATGACAGCTTTTTAATTTTAAGGACAATACAACAAAAAAAACCCAAGGAACTCGAGAGAGTTAAGTGGATGAAAGAAAGTGCTATATTATGGTACACTAGGAAGATATTCATCTTGCTTTGATCTATCTTTTTAATGGTCTAACAAAAAATAGAAGAATTAAAAGAATGAATGAAATATTACTAATGTGCAAGGGGGATGATGTTCCAAAACTAGAATATTGTTCACTCTTTATTTATATAATTATAATAACCCAAAATTATTTTTATACCCTGCATTTACTGATATGCTTATAAATGCCTATTTTTAGATCAATTTTCTATGATTGAGTTTGTCATTTTGATCTACGTGAGAGGGATGAGCAAAGTTTTCAAATTCTTACTCTTACCACTACTTGCTCTTATTCATATTTATTATTCTAAAATGCAATGAGGAAATATATTGTATTTTGTCTGGGGTCATTTTATGTTATTAAAATGGCAGGTTTTTATTCTATTCAATTCTCAAAACTTTCTGCCAAAATAATGTTCATTGTAATTTACCTTTTTTATATTTTTATTCATGGAATATATAGATAAAAGAACAAAAGAAATTATACACGGCAGAGCAGATTATTACACACTCAGACCTAAAGTCGTGAGAAAGATTTTGGTTGTGTTCACTGGTGCAAATGGTAGTAAATCGGCATCTGTTATATCCCGATGGCTAACTTCCCTTGTAGACTCATCCAACTTTGTCGTATGTCTTGTGCCAGAGTCCATGCTTAAAGAGTCAGGTGAGTTGCAACAGATATTTATTTCCCTATAGGAAAATGGAATGGAAAATGGAAATTAGAATTTGATACCTTTTCCTGACTTAAATGCCTTGGAAAAGAATATCTTGTATGAATTTTACTGCTTTTACAACAGAAGAACAAACCACTGATTATTTTCAGCTTTAGCAATATTTTATTTATAATCTTAAAATGGGAACTTGGAATTAATAGAAGATAGGGCCCAGGGATTAAAAACAATATTGGTAGTAGGGAAAAATACAGTTAATCAGCCATAAGTCAATGGGTCCCATAAAAATGTTTTTCATTTCCCATCCAAGCCAACCTATTACTATTATGTTTACAGATAGTCGGATATATTTGCAGCCAGTCATGCACTTTTCTTAGACCAGCCATTACCAATGACTACCTCTTATCAGGATGATGAGTTTTGTAGTTGTTACAATGCTTACTGACACATTACATCTGCTTTTTACAGACCTTAGGCACCACATGATCTTTGTTCATCATCCATATTAGTGAATAATACTGCCAAAAAAAGTTCCGTCTATAAACATTGTTTCAAACAATGAATGTTAGTCTCATTACTTCATTTTTATAGCACTATTTAATTGTTCAATAATTATAGATAAGGTTTACATCGAAAAATAATTAAATAATACCACTCTCTAGTCTTTTTGTTTGAGATTGTTACTTTCTATGATGAATGACTTTGTCATTGCATTTCTGCCAAGGCTTTCTTCACATTGAGCTTACACAAATTATTGGCCTGAGTGACACTTTTTTGCTTTCCTACTCATGTTCATATCCATTTATCAAGTAACTTGATCATTAATCATACATTAAGATAGAACAATTGAAGAGGGTGGATTTTCAGTTTATTTTCAAGGCCATTGATTGGTTGATGAATTGGGGGAGGATTTTGGACAGAGTTGTAGAGAGAACAAAAAAGACTGATGAGTGCAGGGGAAAGAAAATGATTTCAAATAGGATTTTATTTGATAGAATAGGATTAAGGTGGAATGTGATATGAAGAGAGGGACTGGGGGCGAAGTTTAACTCTTTGAGCCGAGCGGCCGCAGAATACAGCCGATGATTTTGACAAAATGGACGACCCTGGCCACGGCGGCCGGTAAACGAATGCTAGATTCATAGCGCCTGCAACAATATGAATGAATAAAATGCGAAATTACTTGAAGACTATATTCTGCGATAATTCTTCTATCGTTTCCAAGCATTATACCTTAGTGGAATCACTATATTGGGAGAAATTGAGTGATAAAGATAGTGATGATGAAGTTATTCCTATGAGTGACTCTGATTCTGAGTCTTCAAATGTAGATTTAGATCCAGGTAATCATGAAAATACGTCTAGATCTAGAACTAGAACTAATGATAGTGATTGAGGTTTTTTTCCCTTTTTTGTTGAAATGATGTGGCTTCATTGGATTATAATTCAAAAACGGATTACCTACTGAGAATGAAATTTTACCTGAATGGAGTGACTTTGTATTAACTGATTTAAACCAATCACAAGCTTCTGGATGAAGATTTTCTATTTTTTATAGTCAGGTATATGAATAGATAATAATTCTTGGAATCATTATTTTTGAATTGCGTGACATTTATTTAGTTATCATCAGTACATTTTCAAGATAATTTTATCCCTGTTATTCGTAAAGCCCTTTCAGTTGTGATTGATTTGATAGGCTACACTATATATTTGAGGCTCGTATGAAGGGGAATATGCCCAAAAGAAATAGACACCCCTATTTTCAAATCATAGCATTCTATACCTTTGCGGCAAAACATGTATTTAACCTCTGGGCTCAAAGAGTTAAGTCAATCTCAGAAGAAGTGTCCATTTACATAAGACCTATTGCTGAAAATATATACAATGACTTTTCAATTCCTCTTGCTAATTCAGAAAAATCTGCAAGGTGCAAAATTAATAGTTTAGACTGTTAAGTTGTGCTGGTTGTGTTGTGTGATGTCTCATGCTGGATTCATGATGGTTCATGGTTCCATTGTCTTTTGTAATACCAACTATTATGTTTACTGGTTATGTCTAAGGGTACATTGTACCAATTTTGTTGTTGATTGCTAAATTCTTATGAGGTATGTCAGTCATTTATACAGAATTACAGATCCTTGATGCTTTGACGAAAGAAGGTTTATTAATGAAGTTGTAATTATTATTAAATATTTAAATGTTTGGAAGAAGACTACCCCACCAAATACAGTCAAACCTGCAGGCTTAGGACTGCACGCAGGTCCATAGCAAAACAAAACAAACCACTGGATAAATCACAGAGATGTTGTCATAAGCTCAATGATGGCAAGGTAAATCCCACCACCCTTTTGTTACTTAGTGTTAATCAATCCTCCACTTAACCATGACAGGATCTAGCTTGTCGATAAGCTGTGGTCACTCCAATAGCTCCTCCTTCTTTCTATTGTGTAGCATTGATCAATTCCCCCCACTTAACCTCATGACCGTATCTAGCTTGTCAATGAGAAGTGGTCACACGCCTCATTGGCTCCTCCCTTTTTCTCCCATGTTCACAGACGTTGATTGAATAATGAAGGTTGAATCTGATGATTCTGTCTTGATCAAGCACAGTCTAGATGATAGATGAAGAAGGCACCTTCAAAAAGAAGGATTCACCTTGGCCGAGTCTGGCCACGGCCGCGCTGTAATCATAGCATGATAAGAGTTTTCCATGGCCTGGCCAAGAGATAAGCTCTTAGTCTCTGCTGATATCGCCAGGGATTGTCTAGCCATGTCATTATGGTAGACTTACTTTATCCATCTTACTTCACACGTTGATTACAATTTGGGAGGTTGTCGATGGACGGTCAGCAGGGCAGGGCATATTTTTGTTCACAGAAGTGACCGTTATGGGCAGGTTAGATGGCCTTCTTTGTCACAGAAAGGACTGGCCATGATCGCGTTGGACAGGTGACCGCTATGAAGAGGTTAAAAATATAAAAATATAGGGAAAACGCAAGGGTGTCACAGACCAGTGGCCATTAGTACAGGTGGCCGTTATGAAGAGGTGACCGTTAAGGCAGGTTTGACTGTACAGTTAAATTTGAACAAGCAATCGGAATAAATACAATCCAGCACCTTTTAATTAATTCATAGTCTGATTCTTTATCGATTCTTTCGTTGCACCTTGTTGATAGATTAGGAATATTATTGGCCAAGAGGATATCACCTCTATACTAGTTTTGTCACTTGTGTATATTCTAGATTTGTTGATATTGATAGGACCAGCTGTTGTCTGTGCACTACATGATTTATAAAAGTATTGTCTGTATTACAATTTGATATGCTCCTTAACAGGCTGCGTGATTTGTCCTATGCTGCCAAAAGCAATGACAAACAATTGTAATAATCTCATTCTCATTTCCACCTAATCTTAAGTTGACTAATGAATTGTTATTATTATTTTCATTTCCAAGTTACCATATAGGTATTGTCATAGACAAAGTAGTGGATGCTTTGATTGGAGTTTTCTCATTTGCCTTTAAACGTACACCAAAGTTCAAGGCCTTTGGGGGCACCTTGCGGGAGAATCTGGCAATGCAAAATGTACAGGTATGGTCATTAGCACAAGAAGCAAAGAGTTTTATTATTATAAACAAGTAATGTAATGTAATGTAAATGGGTGATTTATATTGCACCAATTTAAACTGTACACTATGCTCATTGGTGCTTTATAAATAGGCCTATAATTTCATGCACAACAATAAAAAAGAAAATATTACCACATAATGTGCTCAACCAACTTTACATAAGTTTCTTGGCAAGCCATTACATTTCCATATCCTTCTCATTCCTCTGTGAGGCATTCGGAGATCATACAAAAATCATTGCCAATAGCATGCCGAATGTGGGATCATTCAGCATACCAACAATATACCACATCTGAAGAAATATTAAAGAAGGACAGCATCATGAAACAGAGATAATAATTCCCAGCAATAATGAACAAGACAATAATGTCCATTGTTGTTGGAAATTTTTATCTTTGTCTCATGATATTGTCCTTCTTTAACTTTTTGGTATAAAACCCAACAGTGGCTATCTTTATATCTCATCTAAAGAGATTAAGTGTATTTAAAAGGGTTCTTTATTTTTTCTACTTCTTTTCTATTGTTGACAGGAGATCCTTTAAAGTTTATCAGATTTCCCAAATCATGTACACATATGTAAATCACAACGAAAAAAGAAACAAACCATTATTTAATGGGGTTCTTTTTCTTCAACGTTTTTATAATTAATCTGAGCCTTGTCCTTGCATGATCTTAGCTAATTGTTCATAATTTATTGATTTGAGTATTATGCGATTTTTGAACGTCCATTTATAAGTCAACCTTAGATATCGATGGGGATGTTCAGTAGTTGAGAATAGCAGCAGACTTTCCTAAATTTACGTCTTCCAGAGACTTTCTTAAGTTTAACAAATTTTGTCTTCCTTTATTTTGAAGACCTTGATTCAACCTGATGCATGTTAAAATCATCAATATCCATACAACTAATAAATTGTCAAGTCAAGAATGTCAGGCTTAATGAGCTACACATCTTATAAGGATACATGAATGTGGAAGTCCTGACCTGGTTTATCCAATTCTGCTTTAAATGCTTCAATTTAGTCCTGGAGCTATATGATGATTGTTTTAAATCCTCGTATTCAGTCTGGGGTTTCTAATCCGTACTTCTGCAATCCGAATCCCTCTGTAATGCGAACGATTTTCTGGGAACAGATCTTGTTTTTATTATTTCTTGGTATTCCCTAATCCGGAAAATTCTGTAATCCAAACAAACTGCTGATAACGGAGGTGTACGGATTAGAGAGACCAGACTGTAGATCTTTATTTTCATTACCCATTGCAGTGATACACATTAAAAATTATGATATTTAAATTTGAATCTTTCAGTCTGCAAGACTTCCTTATCATTAGAACTATTTATTGTCCATGATAGAAATAAAAACAACAGAATTTGGAAGTAGAAAATAATATGATTTGTAATTAAAATAAAACTTTGGGGAGTATTTCAATGTTGAATTTCACATCATGTCCATGTGTAGGATTTACAACAACCTATTTGACTTAGACATACTTAGCGCATTTTGCCATTATAGTCAACAGACCATCAGCTTCGATATTACTGATACTGTTTCAAACCCGTGCAGGCTTGATTTTGAAATACTAAATTTGTTCGGGTTACATTCTGCCCCCCTATCCTTAAGTTGCTAGGATAAAGAGTCTTCCCAAGAACTCCACATCGCACACTGTCAGGATTCGAACCTGGGATGTTTCGATCACCAACCTAGATGTCTAACACTACACCCTTGATGTCACACAAGTATTATTAATTATAAACATCATTTTGTGATACATTTATTTTTGCTACCACCCAGGCCAGAGTGAGGATGGTCCTTTCTTATTTGTTTGCTCAGCTAAGTTTGTGGGCCCGTGGAAAAAATGGTGGTCTTCTCGTGCTTGGTTCGGCCAATGTGGATGAGAGGTATGTTATATGTAATTCTGGGTTTTCACTTTAGGATGAGTCGTAACCGAACTCTTTGAGTCATTTTATTCTTGGTAAATAATAGGGGACATTAGTGGCCTAGTAGTTACCTGTCCTCGCCTACTAGGCTTTTCTCATCACACAGTTTGTTCTGTGAAGTACGAAAAGCTCCCGTTTTCGACTCTGTCTTTCGCGTCGCAGCAAACTGTCCTATTTTGTTTTTTGTTGTATCTGTACGACACACATACAATCCAACTGACAAGTTTAACTGTGCAAACATTTCTGAAATGGTAACTTTCTAGTTGGTTAACATTTATTTTGAGCCTTTATGGTCTTCATCATTGATCAAAACATTTATAATTTGCTTTGAAAATTTAAGTCTCTGACTTGACCTAGAAGCTAGCCTGATGAGAGGCCGCTGAGCAGGCCATCGCTACCCAATTTTTTCGCAGGTCAGTTAATCAGAACACCACCATTCCACGTTAAGCGGCGTTCCAGTTAAGCAGCAACCATGATTAGAACAACCTTTTAGTGTCTGCCACATGTACTCAATATTGGTGATCACACGCCCTTTATTCCCTTTGTGCCTTAAAAGCATGATCATGTATAGACCATTGAGTTCCATCTCAAATTATCTTGGGTTCAAATATATCCTTATGGTGGTATGAAGTGTGTCCTTGAAAAAGGATCTTTACATTTTCACTCTAGTGTAGATCAAGTAACGGACAATAAACTATCAGATGTTGTCACTATACAAGTGCTAGAGTGGTAATGCTTCTAGCTCTTTCGGTCGATAGTTCCTCTCACCTACTAGATCTATCACTTTGGTGCATAATGCCATTCTAAACGACTTATTTAAATTAAACACATAACTTGTAAGCTCAGGTCTTGTTGTGAAGAGAGAGGGGGGAGGGGGAGAACGAAAGAGAGAGTGAATTAGAGAGAGATATAGAAGTATGAACTGAGGTAAGGAAAGTGGGCGGAGCTTAAGTGATAAACTCGTCCATCTATTTCACATATGTACGACACAATGAGAGGGTCTTCTCGTCAATGGACAAATTTCAATTTCAATGAGGCGGGCATGGATGCAAGATTGCCGGCTTATTGAGATCACAGACAGGTCGGCGCCGGCCGATTCGCACTCCCGTTTTTTGCGTCATCGCTTCGTGTATCGTGACTGACAACAGCCGTTGAACTGGGTTGCCAGCGGGTCGGGTAAGAAAGAAAAGGTCCTTAAAAAGT
>JASKDV010211473.1:0-10298 GCA_032466395.1 Aegires albopunctatus
TATTTTTGTGTATTTAAATCATGTCTTTAACTTGTTTTGTTGCAAAGTTATGTTAAATTTTGTGAAATGTGTTCGTTGGTAAATATGAGTTATGCCCCTTACGTCGGGCCTCTAAGAGTGGAAAATATGAGCAGGGCCAGCCCTTTAAGGGTTAAAGGGTTACAATTTCTTTTCATATATTTTTTAAATCTTCAATCCAAATTTTGTGTAATATTAACATTCATGGCAAAGACTTATCCAAAGGTGAAATAAATTAAATAATTTCTGATGGCACTTATGAAGTCAACAGTATTCAATGTCAAAATGTTTTCTTTATTTAATCTCAATATGAGATTGTGGAGATTCTGCTGTGCCAATTTTTACTCCATTATTTTAATATCAATTTCTATTTTCCACAGCCAAAGAAATGTATTTTTAATACATCTATATATGAATAAATCCACACAATTTTTTTAAACTGCAAAAAGACAATATTATTACTCTCATTATCATGACATTTTTTTAAAAAACATTAACTCTGATTAATAAAAATGTATAACGATGAAACAAAAAAATCCCCACTAGGAAAGAAACAGCATGCACATGCAAATCATCCTTATCATTTCAGCCTATATAAACATTCCAATATCTATTTGAATAAATAAAAACATCAGTTTATAAATGTATACAAACTGGAACAAATTGCTATTTTCAAAACTTTAAAAAACGCAAAATGAAATGACAAATTTTGGGATTGAGATAATAACAGTATTCTGATGACAATCAATGACGATGAAAGAAAAACAGACTAATTCCAGTCAATCACATCTTAACAATTAATAACATTTGTTCAGTCAGCTTCATCTGCACCAAAGCATAAAATGAGATACAAAAGATCCTGTTGTAAAGACCACCTTGCTTCAAAAAACATTTCTCTTTCAGGATCCAAAGCAACATTTTACTGGACTTGAATACCATCAACATCGCCTACATCAGAAACTGCTTCTCCATCCAAAGTGTAACATACTTTGAACTTTAATCTCACTTTTTCCTGGGAGAGAAAAATGAAAACAATATTGTTTTTCTGTCATCTAATCTCAATTGTATTTGAATAATAAAAATTAACTTCAACTTTAACTAATCACTGTCAAAATACGAATAGAGGACTACTAATTTTGCTCAAAGTTTTTATTATCATTTTTTAAATAGTACATCCTTTAAAATTATTATTTGTTTTGACTTGGTTTACTTTTGTTTTTAATTTTTAATTCTAATTTAAAAACCAATTCTTAACCCTATCTCATTGAGATTCTCAGTCATATAGTTCAGCTATTTAGTGAGAAAAGACAGACTTCTTTCTTCATGTGATATCTCCATTGTTTGAAATAATAAACCCACAGAGGTATATATATATATATATTTTGAAAGGTAGTAAAATGAACTATATTTTGGACATATTGTTTCGATATGCGTCTCAATATTTGGTCACATGATCTTAAACCCAAGATGGCCATCGACAAATTATATATATTGAAACTTCAAAACTGAAGTTTTTCTTTCCAATTTTGGGGTTGAAACTCATGGAATTTGTGCCCATCTTGTAGAGAATTTTATTTCCTTTCAGAATACCGGTATATATACTTTTATGGGTCCTTTATGTGTTTGTAAAGTGTTATTGATGTGAAATATATGCAAATGACTGTCTGTCTGTTCTGAGTGTGTAGATAAATAAATGAAAAGGTAGGCCTACATCTACAACAAACAAAGACAATTGTGGTGATAAGTCCAACAATGAAAAAGGGCAAATAAACGAAGAAATGGTATTTTTGTATTCAAATTGGCCCTCAGAAAGGCACTTGATTGACGCAAACATGCATGCATACACGCAGACAGAATTGTTCAATTCAATCTTCTCCTTTTAGTGTTGCAAATCTTTCCTGACACCTAACATCACAAAGAAGACACCAATGCCTTGATCTTTTCCTGAATCTTCTTTTAGTATTAGTACGATCAGAACACACAAAGCAATTAATTTCCTTCCTTCCCTCAATCAACGCCAGTCAGTGAACCGCAGGTTGCATCACCTGTATATTACAGACACACTAAACTTTTTTTTATCCATGATTTTATCTTCATTTGGAACACTCAGCAGGGCGGTGTCCACGAGATTGAAAAAAATCTTCTTCCAGTACCGATGTGTGCCACTTTGAGCTGCATAATGGGTAAAGATTTTATCTGAAATATCCACACCACCCATTTTGGAATTATAGTCAAGAATGACTGAAGGCTTGAATTACTCCTTGCCTTTCACTGTGAGCTGTTAACAGCATATAAACCAGTCGTGGTTTTGACTTTTTGTCTCTGAATGCAACAGTAAGTTGATCGTTCTTGCTATAGAATTTGCTTTCCTTGACCTGCAGCTTTGCCTTTACAAGATCCTTGGCAAAGTCAGAAGGGTCCTATTGTCAGATAAAAATTTAGCGTTTTATATAGAAGTTGTCGGTATACAAGCGTGGTATCCCTTGTTGAGAAGATCACACTTCCGCAATTAAAGTTTGACAACTCCAATTGCCTGTCCAACCTCATGAGAGACATCCAACTCCTTCCCAGCATAAATTTCTATGTGGAGAACAAAACCACTCTGGTCACATAATTGAATTTTTTTTATTCCAAGGTGCACATGTCGCTTTTGGGGCATGAACTGAATAAACACGACACGGTTCTTCATTCCGATCATGCTCTCATCAATGGAAATTTGACGAGAGGGAGCATAATACATTTTTGAAGCTTCATTCACCTTATTCAGCTCTCTTCTCACTTTATTCAAGGGGTCATACTTTGGTTGACCCCTGACGTTCTCTACCCTATTGTCTGAGATATGCAGCATGCAGTTGATGAGGTTATATTTCCAATAACGCATTGACTCATTGAAAAACGGGGTCCTCTGTGATTTTTCAGTGCTCCATTAGGCCTCTGTTTTTTTTCTTTTGAATAAGGCCTATATTGATGGTAAGACCTATGGATGTTTCCAATTCAGTCATTGGAATTCCGTTTCATTCATTCATGCTTCTTTGTATAGGCCTACAGCTATAATAAGAGATGGAAGTTCTTGACTATCCTTGAAAATACATGTACTGAGCACATCATATGAATTGTCAACACATTTCATGAAATGAATATCCAGAAAGGGCCTTAAATCAAGTTTCTCACACCATCGATGAGTAAAACATGGGCACCATGTAGGCCCCTACCAAACCAGGAAAAAAAAACTTGTGACAGACCATTGTCTTATCTGAAGCTATAAATTAGAAGATGAATTCTATAGCCTGAATCTCTACACCAAGTCCAAACCCACAAAGTTAACATTAACTCCAGCAGGCCAATTCAATCCAATATCTTCTCAATTCCCTTAGGAGCATACAGCAGAGCAGCTGATTATCAATACCTTCCTGCTAGCATAAGGAAAAAATCTTTAGCTGCCTACACCAGGTACTCTTTTCACACTTGTTGAGTGAAGTGAGGAAAATTTATGACAAGAGGCCGTCCAAAGATTCAGCATTGGACCAAGCTCTAGCAGGAATCAGAACTCTCATCTTTTCTATTGCAAGGCAACCACGTTAACTACTATATCATCACTCCATTCAACACAGCACTTAGTAAATGGTGATTTCTTCAAATATTTGCAATTGGTATTTAAAGTACTAAAAATGGTTTTCGAATTTCACTTTAGAAGACAATTGAATTAGATAGTGGAAACATGGAAACTTTCACCATGTGCTTGAGGAGAATCTTCAGGACTAGATAATCCTGGAGATAGCTAGTGCAGAAAGAGTTAATAATAAGATGAGAAAAAGAAAATGGACATGGATAAGGCATATACCCAGGAAACATCCCAGTAGTGACTGCACTGTGGCTCTGGGGTGGATACCAGAGGAAGCGGGCGCCCAAAAACAACATGGTGCAAGATGGTAGAGAAAGAAAGGAATTAAGAGGGATGTCTTTCTTGAGAGATATCGAGAGAGGGATAGTAAAGGACCCGCCATTTTGGAGGGATCATGTCCATGCCTCATGTGCCTACTGGCACAAAGAGGATTAAGATTAAGAAGCAGTTGTTTTTTAGTGTTACTGTTGCTGTTGTTATTTTTGTTGTCATCACTGATGTCAACGTATTCTACTTCATACAGAACAAACTGGAATTAACTCAAGGTCTACGCTGCAAATTGGTTCTCATAAATTTTTTTCCGTTCAAAATAAAATGATATTGGGTTTTGTTTTAAAAAATTCAAAAGATGATAGAATTCCCCAAGACATGACATAATGAGATACCTTTCTAGGATTTGCTATCAACATAACTTGAGTTATTGCAGCAGGTGGAAGTATAGGGTTGAATGATGGAAATTCAGATGCAGATGGTGGCTGAAGTTTAACCTTCATTAACTGGAGGAAACAAAAGACTATTAATAGACTCATTATAAACAAACATAAGATTCTCTCACTGTTCATAATCATACCAGCAATCTTAAACACAAATCTAAGACTCAGAAACATTATTTAAGATGGAAGAGTAAATGTTTCATCAATCTCTTTCTTCCGTGGTGGCTTTCTTATAAATTGAAACAGTGAAATATATATAACTATTTAAAGATACAAACAAAATATTTAAAAAAAATAACATCAGCTATTTTCTAATCTTGAGATGAAACATGATAAATAATTATGATATCACAATAGATAAAAACAAATCATTACCTTGGGTACAGCTGCTTGGAAAACAAATTTTGTAACCAGCTTAGAATTGGTAGAGATGGTAGAAATAACCATGGTAAGAACATCTGGCCTTGGTCTTTCCTTTGCAAAGTGAATCATGGTTTTTAAGCTGTTTTTGTCATAGGCAGTCACAGATGGAATGTCAGGGGCTGCAGGATGGAAAATTAAACAAATAAAATAAAATAAAATAAAATAAAAGAGATATCAATGAAACATTTTATAATATTAATATTAATAATAATAATAATAATAATAATAATAATAATAATAATAATAATATAACGAAACAACTACTACATAAGAATTTCAAAATTAAATGATTGATGTAAATAGCACAACACTCATTATACTGACGACAATTTATGAATCATGCACCTATGAGTCTTTAATATAATCCATAATTAAAATCTTCAACTATTGAAAGCAAGCATTAAAAAGATAAATTGCATCTGCCTGAAAGTTATGCTGGGCTGTATTGTTTTATGACAGTAATGACACATCAGAAATTTGATTATATGATAAATTGAAAAGTCCATATCTAATCTAGTGCTTACCTGGTTGAATATTCTCTAATGGGACAAAGACATCAGTCAATGGTAGCAACTCTGGCTCAGGAGATGCACTAACCATTGGGCTAAAATCTCTTGATTCGGTTGACTCTGGGGATTTTGATGTAGGTAAAAGTGATGGTCCTAGATCAACAAGCTGTGGCCCAGTTACTGGTGGCATGCTCACAGAAGCATTAGCCACTGTTATTGTTTGTTGAGAAGAGGAGGCAGATGAAACTGCAGCAGCTTTATTTGCAGCTAGCTGATTCAGGGGAAGCTTTGCTGAAACTCTGAGATGAGAGAGAACAATGGACGCACATCAGTAAATGCCAAGGTTGTGATAAGATTTCATAGAAAATAAATGGTAAATTCATATATCATGGCCAGACATTTTCATGCCCACTGGTTAAAATTTCTCAAACTATTTGAGACGCATTAGACAGTTTGTCAAAAAACTATTAACTTTTTCATTTAGGCACATGTATTTGTTTTTTGTGTTTATGTTGGTGGTTTTTGTTTGTTTGTTGTTTTGTTTTTTCCTATCATTTTTTTGTTTTTTGTTTTTTTACTTTGTTTTGCTGTATGATACAATAAAATGTACATGATTGAACAAATTTTATATTTCATCTTGACAAAATTTCTAAAATCAGGAAAAGAAAAGTAGAATTAAGAATGTAAAAAGTAAAAGTGTAAGGGGGTGTAAGAAATAAAAGCATCGAGTGAAAAAAATTGAATTATTTAGATAAGGTTTCTGAATAGCTAGATCTATATACAAATATAAATAGAGGCATTTCATTTATAGCAATAATGATCGGCAAATGTATAGAAAACACCTACATCTCTAGGTTCTGGTAGGGAAAAGGTGAAGTAAAAAAAATCATATCACCAAGATATTAAAACACTTCAAAGAATAATACAACAACTAACTTAAAAACTATTCAAAGTATTAAATATAAAATAAGATACATTACAAATGGTTTACTCTAGCTTTTAATTGCCTTAATTGCAATTAACTAAATTCACTAAAACACTGAAATAGTATTGTTTGTCATTGTGTCATGAAAATTCTAAACTATGGCATACAATAAAACGTGTGATAAATATGGGAAAATGTTTCCATTTAAAAAATGATGAAATGAGATGAGGAAATATATGGAAAAAAAAAGCCCAGAACACCAAGCAAATGCCTGAAGATCAGTGAGACTTTCAAATGTAGGGCATCATCCCTACTGTTCTTTCTTTAAATCATAGAGAAAATAAAGTTTCTATAATCCCAAAGTATTATAGGAAATAGGATCCATCTCACCATTGAGAAGTCTCAATTTAAATGATATAAAAGAAAGCTAGATGCAGTAAAAGAAAAAGATAATGTGCATACACTGATTGAGATTTACATTGATCACAAACATGTTAACTAAAACAATAAAACCGTATCAGGTATTGATCGAGATCAAAAATTGTATAAGTTCAAAGGGATGAAATTAGCTTCAGCCTTCGCATGTGTGAATTTTGTTCAATTCAGATTCATTGTCTGACATCACATATCAAAATACATCCTTTTCTGTACAGCAATGAGCAATTGCTACTTGGATAAAATCAGTTCAAGTCAGTATGGCAGTGAATTATCTTTTACTTTGGAGAGCAGTTACAACCTGCCTGTGACTCTGGAACCCTTGGGTATATTATTTAGTAGGAACTGAAGTGTTGCAAGCAGCCCATAGTATTCATTTTATTTTTTTTTTATCATCCTCAGGAGACCTATATTTGATATTCAATCTACATGAAAATTCAATCTACTTCCTTTATTGTCCCCCATTTTTGTTTGAACTGGAAGTGAAAATCCTATCTACCATATAGAGTGATCACCAGGTAAAACAGTATTTTTTAGGGCGTCTTGGTCGGTAAGAGATGAGTACCCAACTTCTTAACCATCCTTGTCCCAAAAAATGGATGCAATATTATAAGAACAAATTAGCCATTGGTCTATCTATTTCATTAAGTGACTGAAAAACTAAACAATCCTGAGAATAAAACCCAGTGAGCCACCACTGACACCAACAGGTCTTTAAATCATATATCAAGGAACAGACTGGGACCAGGATGACGTATAAAAGTGGTTTAGTTCACCACAAATATCTTTGTCATTGGTGAACATATTACTACCACTCATCAAGTGTCTACAGTCAAGTCATTGTCACGAAGGGTGGTGTAGAGATAACAGGCGTACCAGATATGATGCTTCTTTGACAGGGTCAGTGAAACAAACCGAATACAAGCGCATGCATATGGCAAGTTGAGGTTTGCTGTGTTGCATGCACCTTCAAGGGATGATATATCTAGTTGCATAATGTCGTGTCATCGTTATTGTTTATCTTACGTGGCTTGCATGTTAGCAAAGTATACTTCAAGATGAGCTTTGACACAACTTTTTTAATCAAATGCAAACGAAAACAGCTTGAATACCAAGTTGTTTGGCATACATTTTCTTCAACTGTAACATGTAGTATAAGTGCAAATGAAGAGCTCAATTCTTTTTACTGAATGTAATGGTATTACATTGTATTTATGAAGAATTGGTGTAATATTTAAGCCCTTGATTAATGGCACGTTTAGCACAGGAAATAGAAGCTGTGGTTTCCGGCTGTAAATTCACAATGTGAATCACTGACTGACAAAGCAAGCAAATACAAAAATGAAGTATAGCATGCAGAATTTGTTGTTAAGTGGTGTGCTTCAAAGGAGTTCAAGATTGCTGCTCCTTGCATTGTTATATCATTAAACGTTTAGCTCTTTCTGTTTAACTGTCTCTGATCTCTAGTAGAAATAGTAATCATAAATGTTTGGGCAGAGACAAATTCCATTACATCCAGACCATACAACAGGGTACCTTTATTATGAAAATCAACATATGAAAAATAAAAATATTTCCATTATGTTTGGAATTTGAAAAATAATGACGCTATGTCAAATCCACTAAAAGCCAGGTACAGTACAGTACAGATTACAATTCTATGAAACGAAGATTGTGATGTATTAAATTTGTGAAACGGCCAATTAAAAAAAATAAAAGATAGAAGGTGAAGAATACATTTATTATATGTTTATATGATTTTATCGCTATTATTCTAAAATTCAATCTACATTATTTTTAAGTAGGAATCTAAATAATCTAATAACATTGTTGAAATAACAAAATGAATATCTGATGTCAAAATGTAATATTTCAGGTTTGTCAACTTTCTTTCATCTCATCATATCCTTATCAAGAAAATAAAGAAATGAATTCATTCCTATTATATTTTGTTGGATTCATAAAAAACAAAAACAACAAAGAACTGTTATTTGCATAAAAATAACTTAAGGAATTTTAAGACAACAGTCTGTTTTCAAACATTAAAGAGGTTGTGTGATTCACAGTAATACATGCAAGGCCCATTACCAAGGGACTAAAAATGCAAATCAATAAAAATCAATCATGACAAGAAGAAACAAAATAGAAAAAAAAGGTAAAAATTTCCATGAATTTTCCAAAAAGCTTATTAAATAAAGTAGTAAAAGAAAAGTAAATAGCTTAACTGTGATATCAGACAACTGCTAAGAACGTTAATTACTCTTATGGGATTTTTTTTTCTTCCAGATGTTACAAATTGAAAAAGGATTAATTCAAAAGGTCAAGAAATAAGAAAACCAAATACCACCCCACCCCCCCAAAAAACAAACCCAGAAGACAATAAAAACAAAAAAATCTGTATTGATTGGACTTTATGGATTATCTTATGTTGATTTGCAAAGATCTTCACCATAAAACACTTACACTGTGGGTTTAAAGGAACTGAAATACAAAGTTTGTCCACATTAATACTTAATTGTATAGAATCTAAAGCTGGTGTAACATAAAATCGCGATCTATCTCACATATTTGGAAATATCAGGATCTACAATTCAAGGGGGGGGGAAACATGGACAAAAGAAAAGATGTGTGTGACAAGAGGTAAAAATTGTGGAAAATGGCAAAAACTTATTGTAAAGTGAGCAATGGCAACAATTAGTAATAAAGATGGCAAAACATTGTTTAAAAATAACAGAAACAAAAATCTAATTGATCAATGTAAATAAGAACATTATTAACATTCATGATTCATTTTTGAAAAATTAGATCAAGAGAGATTTCTAAAGCATCTACAGGGTATCTAATGTGAACCGATCTATTCTAAGTATCATTGCTAAGCCCACGCAAAAAGCGCCAAACTGAATTTAAACATTCGGATATTCAGTTGGCCTATGACCATGATATAAATTTCTGTGCAGGATAAACATGAATGCTTTGAAGCTTTCTCATAACTATAGAATGTTTTGGAACTGGATGATAAAAAGTATAGAATATATCACTATCTTTTTAGTGGAGAAAATAAAATTTCTGTCTCTCTTAACTTGGGCACTTATCTGTAACAATGACCTACTGATAATTTGAAACTCAAAAGAGTGTTGAAAGTTTCTAGATTAGAATTGTGAAACTAAAGTTATAAAGTGAATACTTACGTTCTCACTGGGAATGAGTCTTTGCTTAAATTATAATCTTTAAGAGATTTGTCGAGTATATCAAGGTCAGTTAAAGTTGAGGAGGTGGCTTCACTTGGTTTGCTTGCATCAAATACACTACTGGAATTTGCATTACTGCTCGGTATAGATTGGGGGGTGTTTGATGCAGGACGTAAGTTGTGAGAAATAGCACTGTAGGCTGGTGGAGGTAAGCCTGTTAAAAAATAAAAATAAAAATTCTAAAAATGTTTTTTAAAACTAGGATAAGACAACGCATAAACAACATATTTATAAATACAAAATATATAATTACATAATATTACAAAAACATTGATCAATATCCCACTTCCAAGACTTAAGTGGCAAAACCAGGCAAAACTCAAACCACCCAGGGGTGAAAGTTGGCTCCAGCCAAATTCCCTGCAAGTCTGACCGGCTCAAAGAAAAATCCCTGCAGCAAACTTA
>JASKDV010211484.1:0-10297 GCA_032466395.1 Aegires albopunctatus
ACACCCCCCCCCCCCCCCCCCCCCCTGAATAAAAAAAATTTAAAAATAAAATACAAAAAACAACAAAATAAATTTAAAAAACAAACAACATATTAAATAAAACAATTTTAAAAATGAAAAAAATAATAACAAAAACCAACAAAGTAAATAATTAAAAAAATTAATAAATACAAAAAACAAAAAAATAGATACAAAAAACAAAAAAATTAATACAAAAACAACAAAATAAATGCAAACAACAACAAAATAAATACATAACACAACAAAATTAATACAAAAAACAACAACAACCTAAGAATGAAACCAACAACAACAACAAAAAACAAAAAACAATACCAAAAACAAACAAAACAAATCCAAGGAACGCCAGGATTGAAAGCGTTTGAAAGTCTTAAGCGTAATAACATTCAGGATCAGACTTACTTCCAAAAGCAACATCTCCATTGACCGTGACGACTACAGATGGTCCATCCACACCAATGATGACTTCAATCGATTTAGTGTCAGACACTGATTGGTTCAATGGAGCTGTCGCCGTCACTGTGATTGTTTTGGTTCCCAGACTGGTGTACGTCACAGTTTCAGTATCACTGCCGTATTTGCCTACCCCTTCAAGGCAATTAAACGTTGATATAATTACACAAATACTTGTACTATACTTCCCTATCTATATGTTTTGTGTTTATCTAAAGTATAAGCGATAATGCCTGCTATACATGTAAATGTTCCACGCTAATTACCGATCGGTGTAATCTTAAGACTGCGCTGCGCATTTTACGATCGTATAATTGCGCAGATATCTGAAGATTGCGTTAATATTATGAATATTAATTGTATATTTTTGAAATAATTCTTATTTTTACTTCCATCTTTATTCTTTTATTTACATCAAGTAACATTCACATATTTTCAAAAGTGTAATAACATGAATAGTAAAATTAAGTATCGCAAATTGAAGAGCTCACAAGATGTATACGATGCCAGGTATCAAAGTTCATAAAGTTTACAATAAATGCCCGGATAATAATATGCCTATATTATCAGGGTCATCGCCCTTGCTCAATCTCGAGACTGCCGCGCAATTATAAAATCGTTAAAACAATACTATTCCACTTATTCATCCAAGAAGGGAAATTTGTCTTTTGTATTTATCGTCACCGAGCGTAAGCCATAAGAACAGCACCGCAAACGTAAGCAATTCATGTAAAATAACCCTGTCCAAGAATTAAACACGGTGTCTCCAAAGATATTCGAACCCGCGACCTTTCGCATTCGAGACTAGCGGCTTAACCGTTCTGCCACCGTGCCACCCAATCGGTTACTGAAATTGAATATTTTCGATGATTGACCAGTGACGTCAGGTGGGGCCGGGCTTCGGGGCTTCAGCCCCACTTCAAAATTCTACTGTTCTTTATTGTCTTTATCATGAGCCAAGTATTCACTGTATAAGAATAATAGGTTAACAATCACTTAGCCCCAGTCTCAGCTTTACCCACGTGATGCTATTGTTAATGGACCCAATCCTCTTCAATTCCCCCCTCACCCGAATTGTTTTTCCCCAATCTCTTAAAAAGAAGATGAATGTACCTAAATTTGCATGTGGTTGTCTTTTCAATGTAAATAATCAATTCAGCACCAAGAATCTTTTACTTGAACAAACAGCAATACAATATAATAACTCATTTTAAAACTGCACAAATTTATGACGGCGATAAATGCAAACAAAGTTCAACAACTTAAAAGAGTCGTAACGTCATATTTTACCAAAAAATCCAACAATTGTTTAAAACAGATGATCCCAAAAGGACTAGATTTGGAGCTTGCTTTCTAGTTTCATCAAATTCTTAAAGAAACCTGTCAGGAATGACACAGTGAAAATTTACAAAACAATGGGAGAGGAGCAATACTCAAGTAACAAAATGACCTACCTTGTCTCTCCGTGACAATTGGAGCATTGCCATCCCCAAAGTCCCATTCAAGCAAAGTGTGGTTTCCTTGATCTCCACGGAACAGAGAAAAGGTGATGTTAAACGGTTGATTCAAAGGAGCTGATATGAATTGCAATGTAATCTTTGGCTCCAATAGTTTCTCTACGACCATAGCTTGGTGCCTGTACAACCTTGCACTGAACGTGTTGGACAAGGTGAAGGACATGAAGAACGTTTCGACATCGTCGTACTGCCAACTGTGAAATAGAAAATGAGACGGTTTGCAAACATTAGTCTTTGAATCTACTTTTCTGACGTTATCGGGTCAGACGTTATACACCAGATTCATCATAATGAGATGGAAAAGGTAGCGCACCGTTTAATTACGGCGATACTGTTTGAAGCCTCCAAATAGTTGAAAGTTTGTCTATGTTACTTATTCATCAAAATTGCTCACACACACACACCCTCCCTTAACCCCCCCCCCCCCAATCTCCCCAAATAAAAAAAAAAAACCCAACAAAAACAACAACAACAACCCCAAAACCGAATGACATTGAATGTTTCTCGTGTCTATATTTCGACTTACCACAATTTTGGGGAGAGGGCAGCTCAAAGGGTAAAGGTGCGCGCCTACCAAGCCAAAGTCCATGGCTCAAACCCGAGCAGGCTTGAATTTGCAATAACAAATTTCGGGTTTCCTTTTACCCCTTGTCCTTAAGTTGCTAGGATAAAGACTTCCAAATCCTATCGGAAATGGACTATAATCTCGGAGGTCTCTTGTGTTAAACGCATGTAAAAGAACCCTTGGCTGTTTACAAGGCAGTCTTGGAAAACCTTGATGTCACCAAAACAGTGGAAAGGGGTACATTCAAAACATCCATAATTTTGATGAATTCCGAACTTAAGAAGTTCAATAAGGTGGAAATAAGCCCTTAGTAATCAATCTTTAAGCGACCTCGTCTTTTCTAGCGACAACGTTGTTGTCGGTACAAAGAGGTGGCGCTATTTATAGATATTTACTATTTGCATTTAACGCTCTTCTACATCGTCCATTTTACTTTGACAGCGTACAAATAGGCAGAATGAGGCAAGTTATAGAAAAAAAAAATATAGTTGTATAGTATTATTAATTTTCAATGTGACATGGTCTAACTACTGATACAGGGGACGCTTTCACAATGGTCGACTGATCTAGAGAAGGCCTAGAAAAGTTTTCATGCGAAATGGTCTGTCAAAACGTTTATTTACCAATTATGATTTCTGCCGAGACCTCTAAGGCCTCGTGTCCACAACGTAAATGCAGACCGGATTTTTTCTGGCCGATTAAAGGGGATACATTATTAGAGGATGCCTATCGAATAGAGAGGAAGCAGAAAAAAATCATTCCTACGTTCCTACGTTGCTATTGACAAAGCGAATGGCGAAATGTAATATTGACGGTGTGGACTTGAGGACGCAAATTGAATGGAGCGTAGGCAGAAAAAAAGTTTCGTCTGACTGTTGTTATTGGCAAAGTTAGTGGTAAAAAAAAATATGATTAGAAGCAATCACATATTTTCTTTGCGATCTGAATGCACGCTGTGGGCTGGAGGCCTAAGTTACTGTCATTGAGTGATTTGCAGGTATATTTATCCATTTTTATTTATAATTATACTTTTTTTTTGTGAACAGACTACCACTACGATAGCCACACCAATAAACTGGACTTAAAGTGGCAACCTGCCAGCAAGAAATATGCAAAAATCTCACCGATAACCTGGAGGACTGATATGAAGAGTGGTTGTAACTTCGACAGGTGATGTGTCTCCCCAATCAATCTTCAAGGTAGGATCAGTTGGCATGGGTCCCGTGGTGCTAAAATAGATGGAGTCTATGTCGGCAGGTGGATTGTACAGGTAGTAATAACTGGCGGGCAAACTAAAGCTCATGACACTGAATCCTACTTTCACCAATACGCTGACCGTTACTACGTGACTTCCTGAAATTAAATATTAAAAGCATTGTTGACAATTTGATTAAAAGCATTGTTGACAATTTGATCCTTCTGATTTCTCCAACATGGAGCGGCGAGAATATCTTTAGATTCTTCAGATTCTTTGGTTCGACAATGTGCAAGTCTGACTTTTATCAGCAGATTCTGGCAAGTTTCAAAGAGAAACCGGATCCTCATTTTACAAGAAAATAGCAACCAATCAACCCGTTTCTTATGATGATAATAATAATAATAATAATGATAATAATAATAATAATAATAATAATAATAATAATAATAATAATAATAATAATAATAATAATAATAATATCTGATAGGTATCATGGTATAATGATTTAATATGATTGATGATAGTAAGTCTATTATCGATACTTTATGATTTTTGTCGCTTGACAATATTATTTGCTATGCGTCTATTTGCTATTACATGTACATGTAATTACAAGTTCGCTTATTTTTGATCACATGACAATAAGACAATGAGCATGAGCAATGCATCATCGAAGTTTACACGTTTGTGGCATTGCTGATTTCAAACTTAGTACATGACGTATCTACTTGAACTTCATTGCATCACATAGTGTGGATAAAAAGATTATCTGAATATCAAGTTGGCAATTCTATCAGAACCAGGATTAATAGTTATTACATTATCTGGACCACTCGTTTTCATGCTTAGCATACCTGGACTAGTTTAACTATTGTTATATTTAATTTTAATTCCTATTGATTAGGAAAACTAAGTTGTTTATCCTTGCAGATAAGTATGTCAGATTTATCTCATAATTTATTCCCCAAATATTTTTAGCAGAATCTTTATTATTTCTAATTGGACATTTTTTCTTTCGCGTGTATTCCAACGAAAGATTGGAATATCCCAGGCGTCTTCCGCAGTGCAGCACCGTAAAAAGGGGGGGGGGGGGGATATAACAGGGGTAAATTATCTTGCCCATGAGAAAAAGCCAGACGCCTAAGCGGGGCTCGAACCCGAGTCCATTTGGTCAAACGTAATGTCATTGACTGCATGTACACCCAGTCATCCAGCGTTATTAAGTTGTCGTTACCATGCCCAGTGTCGACATTCACGTTTCTATAATAACAAGCTGGGTACCCGGCTTCGCTCGTGGAAAAAGAGTACTTGGATTAAGTTGGATGCATTAGTTGAGAATAAGATATTGCTGTCCGCTCCGCTAAAGCTTATTGCTTGATTTAAATCTAGATCAGCTAGAATAAGAGAAATTATTGAGCGGAGAGTTAGATTTTTTATTTTTTTAAGGCATATGGATTCGCTTGGTAGTTTTACTATATTATTGCTTTCAATGCCTACTCTACTTATTTTTATCAATCTATTCTCAACGAGATTGACGTGCGTGCAACTGCTTAATTAACACAATAAAATCAAAAAGCGTCCTGAATGTTAGTCTCAAGGAATTATAATTCATTTCTCCACTGTCTACTGTCGACCATCTTCAACTTATATAATCGTGTGATGTCGTCCAGTCCGGTGTTCTACCTCATTAATGATGACAACAACAATTACTTCATCTCGTTATCGAGTATTGATCTTTTTCAGTGTTTGTCACAACTTGTGAGTTAAAATACGTGGGCAATAAGTAATAATAATAATAAAATCGTTATAAGATTCCACTAGGTCTACTTACTACATCCTACAAGTGAACTATTTTTGTCCTTGGTCTTTGTGGTTACCGAACGTCAGCCGTAAGAACAGCTCCGCCAACGTAGGCAATTAATGTCAATATTTTTCCTCAAGGCTTATAACTACGATACCCATCAGAAAGTTATATTATTATTACACTATCCAAATTAAATGTGTTTCATTTTAAAAGAAATTACTGTTTGTAGTTGATGTGCTGTGTGATTTCTTTCGTGAGAATAACAATTTGTTCAGTCAAACCAGATAACGTTATTATGTATTTGAATTATTTTGATATTCTTTAGTTAAAATGTATGAGAATACAATATTAAAAAGGTCGCATAATTAAAGTTTGCTTTGAGCACCAATTGCAAAGATGCGCCACTGGATTATCCATTGTGTCTCTAATCTAATGAGATTTGAATCCGCGACCATGGTTATCAGAAGGTTGTAATTTTTGTGTGTGTCCAATACTGTTTTTCATAAACTCATCTAACGATGAAAGAATAACTAAATAGATGAGCCTGGCATCAGGTGAGATAATCACACTGTCAACTTTCCCCCACATTTATAATATTCCAAATCATTCTGATTACATCATGGTATCTAATTACTGTTTAAGTGTTGAGAACCTGAAATTTTGTGGCAAAAATGTAAGCGTTATTATATAATCTATATAACAAATTATCACAAAAGAAATAAATTGCAACAATGGGCCTTATGATTATGGCTCTAAAATAAAGTATATACAATAGGTAAATGAAATACTTGTAATGCTTTCGTATCTTTCTAAAGCGTAGATCAATATTAATATTAAGAAATATGATAACACTGGATCTAGTCTAAACATCTATATATAGATTTTCTTGTGATCTAGATACCCAGACATGAAATATAGATCTTACTCTATGCTTAGGATTGAGACGAAATGACAGACGACATGACAAATGGTTTTCCCAAACCAATAAAGAATTAAATAACCGTTGAGATTATGTGAGTAATGAAACTTTGATCTAAATCTAAAATCCCGTGAGCGCGTCATGTCAATAAAAAAATACATGGCCTGTGAGTACAGCGATGTACCATAAGTAATTTTGTTGATGTTTTCATGATATGTAGATCTTTTGCCTAGACCAAGATATTATCTCAATCTATCACTTTACAATTTTTGTTTTCTCTCTTCCTTTGTTTGATGTAAAAGTTTAGTGGTTGCGAAAGAGGGTGACCTCTTTTATGTCAGGAAGTTTTCTTTTCAACGCACTATTCAAATTTGAGAAATGCGAAGCAAGAATAATATCCACACTCAATGTAACGCTAAACAACACATTAATTAACATCGACATCAAGTGAAATAAAAATTGATTAAAATAAAAAAATCTCTAGAGAAACTAGGCCCATGCAACATTGCAAGAAATATAATATTATATAAATGGTGGAAATTTGTTTGAGAAACTATACAACAATGCAAGAAACTGAAAGAGATGGTGAAACTTAAATGTTGAGAAACTATGTAATATTGAAAGAAACTGAAAGATGGTGAAACTTTAATGTTGAGAAACTATGTAATATTGAAAGAAACTGAAAGATGGTGAAACTTTAATGTTGGGAAACTATGTAATATTGAAAGAAACTGAAAGATGGTGAAACTTTAATGTTGAGAAATTGAAAGAAATGGTGGAAACCTTAATGTTGAGGAATTATGTGACATTGCAAGGAACAGGAAGAAATGGCGCGAATTGTGTATAGAATAAAAAAAACAAAAAACAAAACAAAAAATAACATCATGGTCATAGAAGATGGCGTTAAAATTTTGCCTCTAAACATTGTATTAAAACAACTATAAGAAAACAACAATAATTAAAAAACCCAACCCTGAACAAACAAACAAACAAGGACGAAGACGTTTGCAACAACAATAGTAATAACAAATAAAAACACCGCAAAAGAAAATAAATCTGAAAAACAAAACAAACTTAAACAACATAAAATCAAAACAAAACACAAAGCTGTAAAAAGCAAAAATTACAATAACTAAGAAAAAAAAACAACAACAAACCGACAAAACAAAACAAAAACCCAACCCCCCTCCCCCCCCCCCCTCCACACACACACACACACTCTCACATTTCTTTTTGCAAACATTTAGTAATACATAACAATAATGATTTTTAAAACGTCATCCTTGGACTCAGTAACATTCACTAGTCAGTAGATAATAAGGCCAAGTTGACCAGTTCGGTACCGTTTAATTACTGCCGATACTGATTTAAACTTTAACTGATATAAAAGAAAACAGTTGCAAGGTTTGTGTGCACGAAAACGGCGCAGTTCAAGTACGTGTGTATGACTTTGGCAGTGGCGCGATTTGTGAAAGCTCCTGTCGCTTGCGAGTGCCAGTGCATGCCTTGTGATATATTCCCTGCAAACTCTCTCAAAGCGTTTTCCTTTGGGCCTTTTCTTGGCAGATTGTTTCCTGCCTTAGACGGTCGTTGCTCGTTCTCTATGGTCATTGATGTTTAGAATGGAGCCTTTGTGAAGGTTTATAATTTCTGATATGTAGTATTGACTACATTCCATACCTCTGAGCCATATTTGGTTCACTGCCTTTACATTGCTGTTTAAATTCTGATCTAGTTTGGAATGCTTTTGGCTGTAGATCTCCCTACCGGTTTTAATGTGATCAAGGCATGCCCAGCTTTTCCAATCATGGCCTTAATGTCGTCATCTGTGCTACTTGTTGTTGAGATTATGCTGTCCAGATAAGCGAAAGAGTCAACTTCCTTAAATGCACTTACCCTTGACGGTGATTGAAGTCAGTGTCATTCTTTAGTCATGCTTTTGCTGACCACTGCAGCTAAACTTTCTGTTTTCTGATATATAAGTTGAAACTTTTGTGATATGAAACTAAGATCCTCAAAGTCGAGGTCATTCAGGCTCTATTATGTGAAAGTCCGTTCTTCATTTATACGGAACCGCTTCTAGCAGATCATTCATTTTTACCATCGTCATAGTGCATTTTATTAATGCATGTTTATCATCGATCTCTAAGGTGCATTTTGAGTTCATAATGCGCTATATTATAGTCATCAATCATTCAAACTTTCTCAGCCGATCAAAGACCTTTCAATTTTTCATGAAGTATCCTTCCTTGGCGTGTCTAGATCCCCCGTGTGGTACCCGGGGTCCTCATTTGGGAGGAAAAGAATAGGACCACAGCCGGTACTCCCCGCGCTGGTCGTAGGAGGCGATTAAAAGTGGAGTGAAAACCAGTGAATGTCAACGTCATTTTTTAAATCTGAAAATTCAGTACCTGATATATTTCATATTGCTTAAACAGTGATAAACACAAACCATTGAATGATCAACTGTGTTTTTATTGATAGAATTTTTTTATTAACAATAATGTTTTGATTACAAATTTTATGGCCTTTTTTTACCTTTTTTGACGTTTGACAGAGGTTAGTTCCCTGTCAGTGAAATGCAACGTTCTCACCAGGAGAACTCACGTTCACCCGTGCGTGGCATTCCCGTGTCGTAGGAGGACGGGGTCCTGGAGGTTGAGGCCGCTGATGGACGACAGTCTGTCAAGCCAACACGCCCTTTTGGCCTTAACTTCAACTAGACGGGGGTATACGGATGGCCCACCGTATACTAATGGGGAGTCTCCAGACCATCAGGAGGCTAGGGTCAAGCGGGGTGTGTGTTTGGATCCATAGCGTAGCTTGGTATTTTTCTTCGAGTGTTGTTGGGGCACCCGAGACAAGATCCTTGTGAAACTGTGGATCTGGCACATCACCTGCGTATATTACCGAGGAAACCTAGACGGACGAATGTCCTGCCCCATGTTGGGACTCCATGGCGGGTGGGTCACTCGGTAATGAACCCAAAATACATAACAATGGAAACTAACACTCCCAATTCGAAAAGGAAAAGAAAGTTGTTAGCAGTTCATGAATCCCCCCCCCCCCTCCCCTTCCTCTGATTCGGAGGAGTAGGTCTACAAACGATTATTAGTTTTAACAAGCAAGGAAGCTGAGTTACGACTGAATCCCTTCGTGGTGGAGAAGTCCCTGAAAGGAATATCGAATGAAATTACAGCAAAGGGAATTCGTGAAGGAATATTGTTGGAGACCCCCTCCAAAAAAGTTACAAAGTTGTTATTAAAGCAGAACAACATAATGAAAACTCCGATATCGATTACTCCCCATGGGAGTCTTAAAGGAGTCGGGGAGTAATTCGATGTCCAGAGTTGAAAGGAATGACGGACTCTGAGATATTGGAGGAATTGAGGGAGCAAAGGGTGAGAGAAGTGAAAAGAGAGTAAGGTAGCTAAAGCGCCTTCACCTCAGGTGGATAGCATGGAGACATGCCCTTCACTACCTCCAGGACAAACGGTCCCTTCTGCCGAGCGTCCACGTGCAACCTCTCCCAAGCAGGCAAAATTCAAAGGGTTGGCTCATCCTCCTACGGGGGAGGAGTGCCAAAGAAAAAGTGATTCCTTTTTTTTTCGGAGATGGATACCATCATCCAATGGAATATTGGGGGTTTAAATTCCAATAGAGAGGAACTCTCTCTATTGTGCATCCATTTTCAACCTTTGGTAGTGGCTGTCCAGGAAATTAAACTTTAAACTGGTTCCAATTTCGGGATGAGAGGATACTCTCTGGCGGTGAAGGACGGAGTTGGCATCTTTGTCAATAACGCCTTACACTTTACGAG
>JASKDV010211495.1:0-10297 GCA_032466395.1 Aegires albopunctatus
GAGAGAGAGAGAGAGAGAGAGAGAGAGAGAGAGAGAGAGAGAGAGAGAGGGAGAGAGAGAGAGAGAGAGAGAGAGACTAATACTAGTGATAGAGAATTATTCTTATGTTGCTTTGACAAGTCAATGTGCCAGAGTGTATTCTCCCTGAGGCATGATGGACATGAAATTCAACGTTAGTTGCAAGAAAAGTTTATAGAACAGATCATGCCCTTCTACTTGGTGTTCATTGGCCTGAGCAAGGCATGATAGCGGTCCAGCCTAATGAAAGTTAAAAAATAAAGTACACACTTAAAACCAACATGCCCCAAAAAGATTAAAGAGCAATGTTTCAAAACCTTAGTTTAACCAATTTTAGAATATGGATGCTGTGTCTGGGACCCAATATTTATTTATTTGCTTATTTATTTATTTATTTAGCCATTTATTATGCCAGCACCGCATGGCAGTCTTTAAAGTAGATCTTGTTAGATGTGCAGACCTGCCTATTAGCATTACCTACCTTTTATAAGTAGTATGGAAGTGTTACAGCGACGATTTATTGTACCGGTATCGGTAATGTACACCTACTCTCCTAAGATAGAAATCACACCTGTCCAGGGGTAGATTCTGTCCTAATACACAGTCGGTGTGTGGTTGTTATTTATATCAGTGTTCTAATGTACTTATCAATAACTAGCCTGGCCTAGACATCTTTATCTCCATATCCATTTATAAATCTGTGTGACGCTGGTCTATGGTGCTTTTAACTATGAAGTATGACATCATTGGCAGTAACACAGACACATTTACCCTTAATTCTGTTATAGTATCTCTCTCAGTCTCACCCCACCCCACCCCCTCCAATCCCTCATCCTAAATTTTCCACACAAAAAAACAACAACATAAAACAAACAATAAAAACCCAACAAATATCACCTACTTTAATTTAGAAAATGCACTTACACCGGTATCATGATTGAAACGGTTTAAAATTACTAGTTGGTGAGATAGCTTGGAAAACATGTCAACTGCCAAGAAGGATTCCTGGTAACTTAAAGCTCTGTTCTTGAAAAATCTTCCTGCAGCATTTCCAATCTGTAACATTGATAAATTTTAATGTTAAGGGAAGGGAAATTGTGACATTGTTGTCTTAATATGATATTGTAAACAGCTGTTTAGCACTGGACATTCAGTGGACGGTTCAGCGCTCACAGTTTATAGCTTAAGTGTAACCCGATATCCTGGCTTGCTGAGGGCCCTTGAAGAATGGTTAAATCTCCAAATATAGTCAAATTTTAGGTACATTTATAATACTTATAACTCTTATTTTATTTAGTGTAGAGATATCAAATTTTCAACGCTTCTTTATCTATCTCTTGTCAATGTCAATGCAAAAATTCACAGGGATAGCTTTAAAACGAAAGTAAAACATTGGCCTCAGATTCAGGTACCCACCATTTTCTTTTCAAATATGAAAAAAACCATTTAATTAGTTAAATGATATTAATGACAATAACTTTTAATTGTTACTTTGTACACGAATGGAAAAGGTATGAATGGAGACCTTAACTATTAGAGATTCAACATACAAAGTTTGGTTGCTATCACTAGCTTTTTATGATATATAATAATGGATATTGAACTAGCTAAATCGTCATTTTTTGCCTTGTTTTCTCATCAAGTTTCCAAAAAATGACTTGTTTAATTTGAATAAATGTTAATATGCCACATACATTTTATTTACCATATATACATTGATATATTTAAATGAATTTATGCCATTTATATTATTTGTATATTTTATCAATTCTTCATGTTCTGTGGTCTGGAGACGTCTGTCTGATTTGAACTGTCCTTTACTGATAGCTGACATAATGGTTTCCTTGTCTCAAAAAAGTATAACGAGTTCCAGAGGAAATGTGATCCCTGCATATTTTGTGCTTTAGACTTTACTTTCTTATCAACTTCGTTGAAAGCATTTCCTTTTCTCTTTAATGGAAGCCGCCATCTTCTCCTCGGTATTGTTGCTTGTGCTGTTTAGACCTATCATACCGGCACTGTAGAACTGGTGAAGTGGAGGCTTGCGCATCAATGGACTCATCAATGAACTGGCCATTACAACGCTGCACTGCTGACTGCTGTTTAGTGTTTGGAGCCCGCCTACGGCACCCACCCCAACCCCATTCCCCCAAGTACCGTAAACTAGGCCTAGAGCTCGCTCGATCTCTCCCGCTGTATCCAAGTTGGGGCCTTTCCTTGTCCCGCTGTATCCAAGCACAGGTAATAGAGTTTACATAGTAAAAAAATAGTAGACTCGGGTAAGATCCCGTAGTAGGGATGGTCCCGCTGTAGCAGGTGCTGCTATAGCCGTGTACTACTGTATTGAAGATGGTAATACTTTACTTTAATAATTGACCAAATTTCAGTATAGTGTGGTGTATAACAGTGCGGTCAAAAAAGTAAAAGAAGAGATTTTCAGTAAATGGGATTCAAGTAAAGTAGTTGGAAAATCATGCATCTTATAAAAAGAAAATATTCATTAAACATTAGATCACCTTTAAAAGGGTGCTTGAACTAGACCGTGCACGAACATGACGTATAGCATCCCAATAAACTTTTGTCACACCTAGAAAGAGAATACATCAAGTATATCAAGCTAATTTTGGATAGCTGTATAGTCAATGGAGGGATGGCTAAAAAGAATAAATAAATACATGTACAGTGCAGTCCGCTTAAGATAAACTCCTTGGGACCAGAAAAAAGGTCTATCTTACGCAAGGTTTATCTTATCCATTTTCAAGGGAAACAAACTTTCAATTGAAAATGAGAACAGACAGTGTCTTTTGACACATCCTTGAGAAGCTGCACTTTTGGTTTCCAGGCTTAATGTTGTCTTCTTGTGACTCATTTTTTCTCTGCTATAGTTATAGGCTCATTTTGCGATAGAATAGCGTAGATCTAGATGTACTAAAAATGAAATTCAAACAGTCAATCATCGTAGACTTAAGGGTGAAGAATGAAAAGTAAGTGTAACACATTAGGCCTACTGTACACATGTGGGCCGAGCACGGTGGTGTAGCCTTGACACGATTGAGCTAGGCTAGTCAAAGAAAGATAGAGAGAGGGGCACAGATGCTTCGTGCGTGCGCAACCCGTGCCCCTCTCTCCCGGTCCAATCGTGGTGCGGACAGCAAAGGTGACCCAGTGTGATACCGTCTCGCGTGCGTACATCTGATAAAGGTCAGGGTTGATGCGTAGGGATGGAGAAAGAATGCAACTGTGACAGAGAAAAGTTTCTTTAAGCAGATCAAGATCGATTTAAGTTTATCTAAACAGGACTTTGATTAGTTGGCTTATATAAGGAAAACATCGGGACCGGACGAAATGTTTATCTTAAACGAGAATTTATCTTAAGCGAGTTTATTTTATGTGGACCACTGTATTCACATTCTCAGGAGGGTATAACATTTTGTGTCTTTTAAAAAGAAAGACTATCTTAACCAGTGGCCATAAAACCCCTATTAAACTCCATGCAATTGAATGGTTAATGCAAAGCCTATGAAGCCAAAAGGTAGGGGGAAGGAGCAATTATCTCTGATCTTGATATACATTAGAATAAAATCAACCAATCAAGACAATTAAGGAACTGTTTGTGTTTCGTCCCTACCAATCATTTTACATTTTACTATAAAGTCCTTGCAGCCGTAAAAACTGCACATTGGCATTTACAGGATTGGTGGCAAGTTACCAAACAGCAGCATGTGGCCTTCTTGCATGTTATTTTCTGCACACGACCATGGTTGAATGCTTTGAAACAAAGTTAAATCACATCTTTCCACAACTTTTTGGGGGATGATACCGGCAACAGGGCATAAAACTAATTTGCATATCAATATCAATGGAAAATTCTTTTTGGCAGTCAGTCGAAGACTTGCCCCAAGGCTAAAAATCTGAGACAAGAGATTTAATAATGGCTGGTTTACGAATTGATTTAATATACAGCCACAGGTCATCGGTCTCAGTGCAACACTGCAGAGGGGCAATAGATGCCTTATTCACCTTGCTATCCTCAAAAAAAAATGCCTTGAAAAATAAAAAAAGAAGTCATTTCTATACCTCTGCAATAAATCTGAAACAAGAATACAGGATAGGATGGGTTTTTTTAATATCATAAGACTTTTATTTTCTTTCTAATACATTTAATAGGCCTACAATAAGTTTCTTTTGAAAATATTTAACAATCATAGAATATCACCATCATCATCACCTCTCGCCCCTGTCGTCAGGGTATAGACCTTTGTGTATAAAGTTGACTAGTAGTGCTGAGTTCCATTCGAGTTCCATGATGATGTGTGTAGGGTGGCTATCTGATCAACACATGATCTAGTCTTGTGGAATCCTGCTTGGTTACATCTACTAAGCTTGTCATCTACTTCTTGTTTGATTCTCTTCAGGATTATTCTTTTGAAAACCTTTCCTCGCATGGACAGAAATGATATATCATATATATGCCTTTGTAGCTATTACAGTTGCAGAGGTCTTGCTTCTTTGGCAACTTAATTAAGAGTCCTTCCTTCCAAATTCCTAGGTATTTCTTCTTTCCTCCAGATTTTTTCAAATAAGATATGTAGCATGTCTACTGATGTCTCTGTCACTCTGTGTCTGTTTTTAGTGCTTCTGTTAGTATGTGTTCTGGTCCTGCACCTATACGAGGCTTAAGTGCATAAGCAGCTTAATCATAATGGTTGTCGCTATTTCCTTTTTTGAAGGAGGATCCAAAGTTATTGTAAGATCTCCCCTAGAACAAGATGGCAGGATTTCTGGTTGATTGTCTTGGGATGGTTTATTCAAGAGTAGATTGAAATGTTCACGCCATTTGGTTTAGTTGTCCTGTGGGATCAAAGATACTATTTCCTTCCCTATTATTTACTGGTAAGGTGGGCTTGTTAAATTAACCTGAGAGTCTTAATGAACCATCTTCAAATGTCCCTCTTACTGAGAGAATCCTGTGTGATCCATTCCTTGTCATTGTTGACTTTATCACATTCTTCCAGGTCTTGTAGCATTTGAAATCAGTTTGTTAGTTTCAGTTGGAATTTGTTCCTTTTGGTGGGGTCCTTTAAGAGACTTACTTTGATATTTTTGTCAGATTCCATTATTTCCCTGTGTATATCTTTTGAGGGTTCTTTTACATGCGCAAAGACACATGGAACCTCCGAATTTATTGTCATCCTCCGATAGGACTAGGCACTTATATCCTACCTACCGCAGGATAAGGGAACAGAAGAAATTAGAAAAATCGGATTTCAACATAAAAGCCTGCACTGACCGGGATTCAAACTCGAGTCGAGCATGAACCCACTACCATTTTTGTCTTTGTAGGTCAGTGCCGTACCTACTGAGCTATTCGCTCAACGAACCCTTGGTGGTTGAAAATCGATAAGAGCAGGCCATTACGGCAACTACCCTTGCAAAATTCAATTCCTACCACCACTGTGGTATAATTTAGAGAGAAAAACCTACAACTTCTCCTACTCAGATATACTGATGCTGTTTCTCCTCTGAGTATGCAGGAAAAGTTAAGATCTGAGGGAAAGGAAGTGAGCCTGGGCAACCACACTTCCTGAAAATACGCTGCCCAGGCGCTGCATCCATGGTCAGATCTGACCGACGGAGGTCTATTATTATATCTTATAAGGTTCAATCTTAGTTTTCCAAGGATCAGGTGGTGGTCCTATGCAGCAACTGCACCTCTCAAAAATCGGAATTTTTTCTATATAGACCAGTTAATCTGAACGTAATCCCGCTTATACTGAAATATTTTTTGGCTGGTTGAGAACAGAAATCGCAGAATTTCTTGGTCATCTGTCAAATGGACACCAGCCACAAAGACAATAATACAGAAAAAAAAGACAAAGAAAATCACATTAAAAAAACTATTGTGTAATGCAGTGAATGGCTGACATAAGTCCACATACAAAATGGCTGATGTCGTGTTTCCTTTCCCTTGACATGAATAATACCCAAAACACCATTATAGCATACTAACATACCTCTACACAGCGATGTTGCGTCATTATTGGTTATAGTGAAATCCTGGTTATATTGAAAGTTTTAGACATTTTATTGTGATTCAGAATAAGCGGGTTCGACCGTAGTAATAATAATAATAATAATAATAATAATAATAATAATAATAATAATGATATTGATATTAATAATAATAAAGATCATGATAATATGATTCTTCTTGGTCCATGAGCTTCCCATCTTGTGAATTGTTTCTGTGCCATCTTGTTTATGATAACTCCCACCCCTTCTCTGTGTGCTATATGACAGTGACACTGACACTACAGTCATTCATTTTTCATACAATTCTGTCCAGGATGGTCAAGATTTACTTCATTTTTTGTTTTCTGGCGTATTGACAGTAATACTCAATCTTGTTGAGTTTTGGCACCTTCTATGACACACTTAGTAGCAGAGGACCTATTTTTTCCTCTCTTCAGCTGGAGGGCCATGTGATCCCATGGGGTATATTAATATAGTGAAATCCCGATGTACCGCCCCCCTATTTAACGCCAACCCCCCTACCACCAGCCTTTGGCCTTGGCACAAAAATTCCACCATATAAAAGTCTACCTTTGTCTTGATATACGGTATATATGGTGGCCTACCACCATCCGCCAACATTTGACGCAAACATTCTTTAACAAAGGCAACAAATTATGACTCAATATACTGCCAACACAGTTGGCAATAATGATAAACAAAAGGAGACTGTCACTATTGTCAGCAACGCTGTCATTACATCAACACCGAAATATGGCAAATTGTCTTTGTCTTTTGATGTATACCCACATCATAACAACCGCTTGAGGTTAGCCTAGTCGCTGATACATATCATATACTAACTAGTAGTAAAGTTTACCCTGTACTAGGATCTAGTAGCCTTCCTGTCAGCCCTCACCCCCTCCCTCCTTGGGCAACATCCCACATACGTACAGCGATGCTTGTCAATGTCGTAGGCCTAGTGAAGTTGTGACATTAACTGAAAATTTCCATGTCATACGTGGCAATTAAGTGGCAATTGTATGGCATAGCCTCTTAGAATAGCGAAGTTGGGGGAAAAAAATGTTTCCAATACTGCTGAGGTCTTTACATCATCTATTGGTGCGCCATTCATGCACAAGTGTTGGTGTTTGCATGCACTGAGGTCTTAGGATAAAGCAGAGAGGAGTCTCCATAGTTTTGTCACTGTCATGGCATTGTAAATAGATGTAACTGCTAGTATTCATTTGAATAAGGAAGGGCAGGGCGGGAGAGGTGACAGGGGTTGAATAACTAAAAAAAAATCTTTTCCATGAAATGGATGTTGACGGCACTATATCGAGGTTTTGCTGTATATACCCATGGAAAAATAAACTTAAATTATGGCGAGCAAGCATTGGTTCCATTTAATTAAAAACAGTGTCTTCAGTAGGGTTTCTTGAGCTTTTGTTACCACTGACCAAATTTATAAATCATAACTAATGTCTTTGCATAATAAAAAAAAAGTGATAAAAAAAGTTATAGCAATCTCAAATTTAATTATCTTTTGTATAGGCTTTACATAAATAATTCTCATAAGTACAAGTAGGCAAGTTTTCTATGACAATCATACGTCATGTAAAATATTTACCGTAGGTGAAATAAGCTAGGCGCTGAGGATGTTCATTCAGTATGTGGGTTTTAGTTTTGGATGGCTTTGTAATGAGACGAGTCTGAAAATACATAGGGCATTTTAAGTGTTTGTGGATAAAACAAGCTGACCAGCCTTGATTATAAATAATTGCCTGCTGTCAAATTCAGACCACAAACCATGAATCATTTCCCAGAGGTTTAATAATCAACAGGGCTTATTTGTAGATTTTCTGATTGCTGGAGCACCATACCTTACTTTTAACACTCTTAAAAAGACTAAGATGCAGTTTTCAATTTGGAGCTGCGGTGCAAAAAAAGATTAATCTTATTCATCTGTAGGGAATTAAAATGATCTTAAGTATGATATAAATAATTATAATTCTATCAAGAATAAAAAAGGATTAAAATAATAAAATAAAATGTATCCTTAATAGTTTACTAGTTTACTAGTCCAAAGTTGGAGGGTATAAAAGGTAAAAAGAAACAGGATAAAAATTGGAAATAAAAAATATCATGACTCATACCAGGTAGAAATTAACTTGAGGCAGCTTAGCACCAGCACCACTGTATAGTTGTAGGTACAGATTTTCCACTGAAGAGACATCAACACAAAGTGAGGGAAACACTGTGCTGTAACTTCGGACAAATTCATAATCTATGAATAATAAATCAAAGCAGCATGGTGGGGGAGGGGAGATGGTGATAGGAAGAGGGGGAAAAAAGGGGGTGGGGGGGTGGGGGGGGGATTGGAAGGAGGAACTCAATACAAATCTAATGATCAATAAATAATCAGTATGGTGTGTCAAGTAATAATATTACATTATTATGGTAAAATTATATTAGAGAGTAGGATTGTGCATTCCTATTGGAACTCCCCTTTTTTAATGCGCATACGAAGGGAGTTTTAAGTGGTGACGCTAATACCTCACAAATTTTCCTTGGTGGGAATCGAATCTAAGCATTACCTCACTTGGATGATAACCAAAGTGAGCAGATTTAGATGTTAGTCTCCTCCATTAAGGATTGGCCTGAATTATCCCTTTGATTGGGAATATTTTGATTTTTAAACCTGATTAACTATATTTGACTAAATCTAGGTCTGGAACTAGGGCTAGAGACAGTTCAACTTAAAAATCTCAATCTACTGAATGAAAAGTAAAATATAATCTTAGACTTAGACAAATCAGTAATAAATTTCATTTTAGATCTATAAATAATTCAAGAATAAGAGACAAGGAAATTCAATATGAAATCTAAAAACTCAAAAACACTTCTAGGTCTAGTTTTAATAGCTCAACTCTCCTTAGCCGTTATCTTAATTCAATCATTAGCAACTTAAGACACAGGAGAGGAAGATAAATTTGATTTCAGTTTCCAAAAATTAAATCCCTTATGGTACAACAAGGGTCCAACAAGGTCTGGGCTGGACGTCCCGCTTGTTAAGACGAGTTAAAGCGCAATACATAGCCTCTTAACTCTCAGGGATTGTGATTGCCGAATTGTCTGACCTACAATTGCTTGCTTTGGGGGATGAAGAATTGCCATGGCCTCTCACTCTCCTATTGTGTCCATATCGAATAGGTACATGTCCTGGACCTGTTCTCGCTGAATGTGATATCAGGGCGACCGGATCTCTGGCGGTATAACCAGTAAAAGGAGCAAAGCAAGCCCTTAGGTGCAACGTGCAAGCCCAGCTTGTGTGGATTTCTAAGTCATTCACCAATTGCCCTCCAGCTATAGATCAAATAGTGCCCCCCCTCTCTTGGGTGAAGATAACAAAAGTTAAAAAAATATGGACATATATTAAAAGTAAAAAACAAGAGCAGGTGGGCATTTCAGACCTAACAAATAAAAATAAAATAATCCAAGATCCTAAAAAATAAAGCTAATTTGCTTTTTTAAAATAGCCAATTTTCATCAGTTTTCTCAAACCCTGAACCTAAAATAGAATGTTGCTTCAAAGAGATATCAAAAACCATGGTTCACAACAAAAACAAATCACTTAGCTTGTAAAAAGAAAATGTGGTTTAGAAAAATGAAATCTTGTAACTCAGAAAAAGTAGAAAGAAATCAAAAGGTTATGCCAAAAAGAATTTAGATTAGCCCATGCAGAATACATAAAAAATATGATTTGTGAAGATAACAAAAGTAAAAAAATATGGACATATATCAAAAGTAAAAAACAAGAGCTGGTGGGCATTTCAGACCTAACAGATAAAAATAGAATAATCCAAGATCCTAAAAAAAAAGCTAATTTTCTTTTTATAAAATAGCCAATTTTCATCAGTTTTCTCAAACCCTGAACCTAAAAGAGAATGTAAAGGACCAAAAACTAACTTCAATGTAATGGAGCCTATTAAAATAAGTAGAGATGGGGTACTAAAGCCATTACTTAACATCAATGAACATAAGGCAACAGGTCCAGATGGTATACCAGGTAGATTATTAAAAAATTGTGCATTTGAAATTATAAACTCATACACTCTCTTTTTTAATACATCAATTAATCAAGGAAAGGTACCAATGGATTGGAAAAATGCTAATATATTTTAATATTATTAAAAAAAGGAGATAAATCTAAAGCTGAAAACTATAGGCCAGTCTCATTAACTTCAATAACCTGCAAACTATTAGA
>JASKDV010211506.1:0-10297 GCA_032466395.1 Aegires albopunctatus
TCTCTCTCTCTCTCTCTCTCTCTCTCTCTCTCTCTCTCTCTCTCTCTCTCTCTCTCTCTCTCTCACACACACAATCACCCAAGCTTGGTACCATATCCAACGCATGTTGAATCAAGCGTTAATCGCATAAACCAATCTCTGGTAGCCAGAAGAGCTTGCATTGAAATTTAAATGTATTATTGACGACGTACTAAATATAACACGTTTCAACATATTTTGTGCCGCTATATCTCTTCGACATTTCATACTACATTAGACCTAAATTGTAGATTTGAAAAAGATGAGTAGGCCTACATCGTTGAAGCAATCATTGTATTAATTGCCGCAATTATCGATTTTTCTTAAGTTAAACCGGCATGCATCCTTTGAAGTAGACCTTTTGCATGCTGAGTAGAAAGGATAAAAGGCGTGTGTTTGAGTTGGGGTCCGTGTATGGGTCTACATATAACTTTCATCAAAAGATGAGTGCCCTCTCTCATCGGTTTCATGGACATGGTGCTAAAATAAAACGATAGTTACTAGAATCTGAAGGTCACATTGACCTGTTTGTGAGCTGTGGTATGATTTTATTTTAACTTTGTTAGCGATGTCGAGTGCCCAGGAAGATTTGGAGTGGGGTGAGAGGTGGACAGTGTTGTCGTCGATACTTTTTTTTTTTTTTTTTTTTTTTGATGATAAATGTCATGGAAAAATCTTTACTGAGTACCATACATTATATACCGGCACTGTGGTAGACCTACCGGTAGAATGATAATGATATTATAACAAGGTAATTAGATAGCATACATGTTAGACCACGAAATAGATGCTTGTAGCTGACAATAGAAATCTGGCAACAGGTGTGCGATGTATTATTTGATGTGGACTGCAATATTACTTTGCTAAGAGTAATGTTCGTTTGCAACGATGTCATAGCAGGCTTCAACAAGTGTAATTCTTAAAGCTACCCAAAGCTGGTTAATATTAATGCAGATAGCGTGATCAATAATTGTCAGAAACCAGCGTTTTCAGTAAACAAAATTGTTTTTCCCAATTTTTGCCAATAAGCATATTCTCTGTCTAAATTTATTCAATTTCCTTTTTCTAGTCACAACCTGCGCCTGAGGAATCTTATCCACAGTATCCTGTTTATAGCTATACTGATGATAATACAAGACATCCTTACCCTCAGCCTTACTATGAAGGTGCAACATCTGAAATGAATCCCCAAATGATGTATCAACGTTCTCTTCAACCTCAGCAGCCTCAACATCCCCAGCAGATGCAGCAACCTTATGATCAGTCCTATCATCAACCACCAAACAACTCCTATCATCCCCATCGGTGATAGACGGGATTGTTTTTACCGCGATGATATGTGATGTAATGAATGTTACATTGAATTCAGTATGAATGTATGCTGTACATAAACATAATTGGAAAATATATGTTTCTAATTTATTACTCTGTGTTCGGTATAAGAATGACATAACCTACTTTTCTAATGGAAGAAGTACAGGCTACATTGGTATTTCCTAATTGAATTGAATATTTTTAGAATCAGAATGTTTATCCTCCTCTTGATGAATTTCTATCTTTTGCATGTATTTATGAATACATTTTATTACATTGCATACAATTTTACATGCTGAAATGATACATGTGAATGTGAAGCATAAAAAATTATATTGAATTTTAAAAATTCAATCCATTCTATGTATTATATTATTTGTTATTCTCCTTAGTATTTCTCTAACAAGTGTGAGTAAAAACATTTAAAAAATAAAAGATAATTCTTTTGGTTGAAGTTAGTGTTAGTATCATTCCATTTCCTTCATTTATAAGAAATATTTATGTGGCTTTTCATTAAACTTAATTTCCAAAGAAGAAATATCTCCAGAGGAATTATATTACATTAGCCTTGACTCATTAGTGACGGACTATGCATATACACGTAACTAACCCTTCGTGACGGGCTACATCTATATGTATAATACGAAACCACTGCACAATAATTATTGTCTGGCTCCAGATACGAAACAAAACCAAAGCTGACACTGCCTAATAGCCTTAATAATAGTGTAAACAACCTTTTTACTAAATTTGGTCACTGTACGAACTTTAAACTATGATGATGAAGTTATGACTGGGTTCATGATGGATTCAGACATTGAGCTAGTCCTATCGGCAGACTAGGATAGCAATTCTAATGATACAGACAATAGTTTTATAGACTAGACTTAGATCAGCCTAGATCTAGTACTACTAGAAGTGTACGACATGATGGACCATCAAAATCTTGACCAAGGGCCTCATCTAGGGCCCGTGGAAGGGGAAGAGGTGAGGGAACGTCAACCACCAACAATAAAATCTGAACGTTGGATAGACCCTGGAAACGATGGATTTTAAGCAAATATTCCCAATTTTGCTGGAATAACAATGAGTTTACCTAAACCAGGCGTAACACCCCAGTATACGCACCAAATTTGGAGATATTTCAATAAATGGTTTTGAGGTTACAGCAGATTTTGTATGACCACCATTATTTTCCTGTTTTTATCGTGGCTACCTCAGGCAGGGAAGATGATTTTAGTTAAGTGGCAGTTGTAGGCACTAAAGGGTTAACACAATATCCATAGCTGTCAAAACTCGATGAAATTTTTACAGGAGACAAAAAACAGTATTGTGCAGCTACACTTCATACTTAGGCATCTAATACAAAGCTATACTTTCTTTATGAAAATGTTAAACATGAAATATATCCTTATTTTAATTTTGTGTTGGTCACACGATCTTTACAATTTTTGTCTAATGAAATCATGTCCTGTTTCATTTCGATGCTAATACAAAATAAAAAATTATGTTCATTTTTTTCTTCATCACACCACATTTGTTTCTCCTACCTTCGTTTAATCACAGCACGAGCATTAAATTTGATTGAAATCATATTTCTTTTAGCTTTGTGATTTTGCTAGTCAAATTATGTGGGGGTACACTTTTCATCATTGGAGATTTGTAATTTATCCAGTCAAGATGTGAACTGGCCATATATGACCTATACAAGCACTTCATAATCAAATTACATCTATATTTACACAAATTCTTCAAATATTATATTTATATAATGAAAGTGGAAAAGATGCATTTGTTAACTTTTACGTTTTGTCACTGGTTGCCATTTTTATTTTTTCTTCTTTGAACATCATCTAATTTCAGTGGTGTCAACACCCTTGCCTAGCTAATAACTCCACCTCTAACCAATATTTCCCTCCACCATCATTTTTCAGAAGTGAACATACATACATACCAAAACCCAATACTCACACTCATATATTCATATACTTTGTCTATGATTTACAGCATATCAGTTTATAGACATTTGCCATCATGACCAAGGAAATCAAATCCATAATTATGTGGTTTTATGCTGTTGGCTGCCATAACTATACTCTCAGTGTGCTAATTGCATAACAACGCGTCAAAAGAAGGAAAACTGCTACCGTCCATAAGTTTGGGGTTGTTTTTTGGGGGAGGCAGTGTTGTTTATTTTCTGTCAAAGGATTTAAATCTGATAACTCTTTGATAAATACATTTTGGCTTATTTCCTCCAACATTTTTTCATTCTTACAATTTGTCAAATTTTGATAAATCTTGTTCTTCTGGTTCAAAAATATACTTAGAAAGTAGGTCACAAAGCCTCAGAGACAAAACATATATATAAAACAAAACCCATGTACATATGCCCAGGAGTCAATGCAATATATAGGGATTTTAGTCTTAGCATATTTATGACAATAGAAATTTAAGGATTTATATAAAAATGCCATGGATTTGAGAGTAAATGAGCTTGGTTGTGGAGCTGAGATTTCAATAGCAATGAATAATAAACAAAACCACATCTTAATTTTTCCCTATTTATTTGACCAATACTTAAGTGAACTTTATTTATTTAATTATTTATGCCACCTGATTTTTCATGATTTATTTTCTACTATTACTACATTTAAAAATAAATTAATTAATCCATTTAGCTATTTCCAGTGTCAATTTCACTCACATTCATATTTAGATATTGAAAATTGTCTCATTTGCATTCAACATCCATGTCAACATCATTAATAATAGTTCTCATGGTGTCAAAATAGATTAGGGGTCTAAAGCTGTTTAGGCTATCCAACTCCTTAATGTCAATCCAGATTTTGATTGATTGAAAAACAAAAAAAATATATTGATATACATATATTTGCTCAGGGGCTAAGGGTTGAATCTAATTTTACTGTCAGTTCCACTTGAAGCTTGATATCAAACACTTTGGAAACCCTTATCTTGTATCAACTTGTATGATGATTCTCTGTTTTATGACATCTTAATATTGAAGTATTGAATATTACAGCAGATATTTCCATTTTAACATTTTATAGGAGTAATAGATTTCAATCAAAATGCAATAACATGTCATAATTTGTTCCATTTCTTAGTTTCCCTTGTCATTTAATGGTGAAATTTTGAGGATTTTCAATTTAATCTAAGGAGATTGTTCCATGTTGGCTTGTTCTTGCTAAACTGAAGGGGAATTTTGCATGCTGCATGTGAGGACCCAGGCCATTTCAGATTTTAGTGCAGATCTAGATTTACCCTTTATATTATTAAGTTGAAATTGGAATCTTGAGATTTTTTGGCCTAAATATTGTTTTCATATACATGCATTATAGAATCTAAAAAATGTATTCCTAATAACGTCATTTGAGGAATGTTGTAAATCAAAACATTAGGCTATACATTTCTGCCCTGTCCTTGTATGATTGAGAGTATTAATTATTTCTACATCTAAATCTAGATCAAGTATATTTTAGACAGGCTTTCACATAGAGGTCAAGAGATTTTGCGGCTTATTATTGCATAGCTGCCAACTAGTAGGATAAAATCATACTAAGTACGATTTGACCAATGCCAAAATCATGATTGATAATCTTAATAATTTCATGTTGGATGAACAATTCTGCTTCAACCACTTGCACTCCATTACCTAGGCTTGATATAGCTATGATGAAAGTAAGGCAACTTTAATATTACCAGTGCTGATGTTTCTATTCATTGCTACAGGGTTTTTTGTTCTTGGGGAAAATGGGTTTTGGCATCATAAAATCACTCAAAAAGTATGATTTTAGTTTCTGAACAGTTGGCAGATATGTTATTGTCTAGACAAAAAAACCTACATCCTGAACATAATTATGTCAAGATCTACATCTATCCCATAATTATGAGGCAGTTATATCTAGATTGAGATGCCAATCAAGCTAGCATTTTCCCAATGCTTATAACTGGAAAAGAAAAAATTCATGAAGTTTTTGAAAACTGCAATAATTACGAGAGGACCGACTGAATAATCAGATGTATCTAAAAATTTAAAAGTTTGAATGATTTTGAGGAGACCACAAGTGTTCCATTTTCTTGCATCCCATCAGTATCAGAATTTTGTCTTATTAATGATGAAAAAACAGGCTTTGAAATTCATGGTGACCACAATTAGTTTTGGAAAAAGGCTCTTCAATTGTACTCATGACAGCAAGCTATTTGCTATTACTAATATTAGGTGCACCACTTCTGGTGGTAGTAAATACATAAAAAAGGGTTTACAATCTGAATGGCAAATTAGATCAAGATCACATTTAAAAAGAAAACTTTTCAAAAATCAACAAATTGCACCCTTTGGTTTTATTAATATATATATAATTGATGCCTAAAACAGTTTGGCACCAGCTGCTCACATCCATGATCTCATTTTTATTCACCACCTGTACTATAAGAACCTGTGACAATTTTGAATTAAGGTGCCTTATTGTCATACAAAAAAAACAACCCTGAGTGGCTTAAATTTCAAAAATTACTTAAATTACCTTCTTAGGCAAAGCTATAAGATTTAGTAGATTATTAATTAGAATAAGGCCTAAAACTTACAAATGAGAAGGTTATCTGCCTTTGATGATTATGTACGTCTGTTCCTTAAATGGCTAATGATTTTGTTATTGTTTTGACTTTTAGTGTATTCTTCCTCTTTTTTTTTTCTTCTTCTTCTTCTCATTTTCATGCTTTTTATAATCAGTACTCAAGAGTCTTCTGGTAAACATAAATTTAGAAATGTGCAATGTATTAAGATTATGAAGTTGAAAGTTTAAATATGTAAGACAATAGTGAATGCAAAGTAGACAAAAATGAAACCTTTCTGAAGAGAAATTAGTGTAATCAAGTTTTCATAATGCTTTGTATTGTAGTTCATGGGATAGAGTATAATGAGGCTGCCTTAAACATAATATTCATTTATGGAATCCTCAGAAAGTCTGCTTTTGAGATTGGTTGTTCCTACATAAGAAATTGGTCACAAAAATAGCAGTAATAGTACATGTAGTTTTTCTGTAGTAATTTTTTTACAAAAAAATCGTTAAGGATTATTTTATATTGCATGTTATTTGTTATTGATATGCTATCCTGCTATTGTCTTATCATTTTAAATTGAATTTCATTTGTACAATTTAGACCAGTAGCAATATAAACAATATCCAATATGGCTATCATTTCCATGGCAATGGAAATATTAACTGCTAAACAGACATCTGCTTTTGATAACATGAAACCTAACAAAATCATTAGTTATGATCAATCTACATCTAATTTAAAAAGGCTTTAGAGGATAATTGTTGAATTTTATTGTGACTAGTATTTGATGTAGAAGCAACATTGTTTTGGAACACCTATCTTTCATTCCAACAAATCAAAAATGAGTATTGGGATGGTGCAAGGGAGGGGGGGCTCTATTACAGGCCTTGACTATTTATCTGTTCATAAAGCTGTCATCGTAGTTTTCCGCGTGCGTTGCAACTGCAGCGCCATCGTGGGAAAAATGGATCAATCGTGCCGTGGAATTTTGATTTTTTGAAGAATTTCATAGCATTATTATACTTTCACTTTCAGACAGTATTGCGGGGGGAAACATTATCTGAACCGAGCTGACAACGTTAGAGTGATCTCCCTTTCACCGGAAGCTGGAGATTAGAGCCGGGTTTTTTTTCTTGTAAACAAATTTTATCTAGATTTAAATTTTAGATTCTATCTATCAAGACAGGATTTCAAGATCGCTTTGTTTCTCAGCAAAAATGGATACATTTTTGAGAGGAAAGAATGCTAAAAGAAGATTTGACATGGTCGCAATCCTTGCAGAATTTGGTCATTTTGGGCGCAGAATTTTGAAATTTTCCATGCAGAAAACTACGATGACAGATAAAGTGCTTGTTTTTTCTGAAAGGATAATACATGTACATGTGTTGATTAATGATTTCCTACCTTACTTCATTAACTATGTTCATAAATTTTTCCTTTTTTTTTTTTTTGGAAAGGGGATTCCATCATAATATAACTAGATTTTCTTTGGATCACAATTTGTTGTAAATGAATCTGTAAAATTATACATTGTTGTGTTACTACAGCAAGAAACAGACAAATGATATTTTCATTATTTTGCTTTGTAAGCTTTTGCTCTAACATGACTCCCAGATTTGGTTAAAAATTGTGACTGTTTTCAAAATATGTTGTAAATAAACTTTCTTCTATCCAATTCTCACTTCCATTTGTAGCTTTGACTCCTTTATAAACATGGACACATGTATTGTCTGAGTAGATTTATGTGTTATTCTTACGGTATAAGTTATACCGTTATTTTCAAAAGTACTAGTACCAGATGCATTAATGGGTGGTTTGATATTAACCATGCTTGACATCGGGAGTAGATTGCTCAGTAGGTAAGGAGGCACTTGCCTTCCAAGTCAAAGGTCCTGATTCAAACCGATTCAGGCTTGAATTTGGAATCCAATATTTTGGGTTTCCTTCTGCTTCTTATCCTTTAATTGCTAGGATAAAATATGTGCCAAGTCCTATTAGAAGTCTATAATCTAGGATGTCCCATGTGTATATATAGGAATGTAAAAAAAAAAAACCATGGCTGTTTATTACTTAGAAAACCTTGAGATCACCAAAGTAGTAGAATGTGTAAATTCAATGCAACAAAATATTTTGCTTTTCCTTTCCCCTCCTACCACTAAAAATGTTCCGCATCGAAGATAAAACTCATTGATTTGCTTTTCTCATATAAGATGGGCAGGAGAGTTGAGATATTATCATCCTTCCATGCTTTTTTACAAACTTAACAATCTGGTAAAACTTTAGATCCATTCAAACTTGAGTAGCAATTGAATCTCAGGTTTACTTTTTGATGTTGTATTGAATTTACCACTTTCCACAACTTTGGTGATATCAAGGTTTTCAGCGACTGCCTTGTAGCCAAGGATTCTTTTACATCGGACCGCCTAGATTGTAGTCTTGGCACTCTTCATCAAAGATGAGAAGGAAACCCAAAACATTGTATTTCAAATCCAAGCCTGCATGGGTTTTAACAGGGGCCTTTGGCTTACCCAATATCCCTTTCAGTTTCAGGGTTACTTTTGCTCTAAAATTTTGATAAAAATGTTCCAATAAAGATGATACCGGGTATTCCATATTGTAAGATTTTTCAAAGCATTTTTTTAAGCTAAAAAAATAAAGAAGATGTATTCGACTACTAAAAGTACTAGATCTATACCTTTTATAACCTTATATAACTTCAGCAATGAAATACACATACAATACATGTAGTAATAAATGTAATAATGACCTTACTTTCATAACTTATTGTAATTACATATACCTCTGTATCTCATTTGCTTTTGTGTTAAAGTGATAATCAAACTTGATTCAGTCGTGGTTCTTCGAATAAGTTATGATGATGATGATAAAGATATAGGAATATTGATAATGGGGTGGGTTCAAGGAGGACATAATCTAGAACTCATGAGTGAACATACATTCTTACGGTCACTGTGAAGTGGGGAACAATGGGGCACTGGAAGTTATTCATCTCTTGGTGTGTATGTCTTCTTAATTGTGGCTTCTTTCTCTTGCCATTCAAGCTTACATTCGTGAATGGCCTCTTCATAGCTGGTGTAGGCCTTGTACACAGATTATATTTCCAGAGCAGTATGTTGCTGGCATGAGATCTCTGTGTGGATACCAGGGTCCTCAACTGAGAGGATAGAATAGTCCCAATGCCAGTACAATGCACTCCCCATGCTTGTCATAAGAGGCGACTAAGGGTTGAGTGGGAGCTTCTTCTCCCATCTGTGGTGTCTTCCTGTTAGGCTTTTTTGTCCCCTCAGAGGAAGGAGAGATTTTCTGGCAAGGAAGGGAGGCATATACCTGGTGGCCATATCCCATTTGTGTGCATTGCTTGATTAAAAAAAAAAAACAAACAAAAAACACAACTTTGAGTACAAAAGTGCTTGGTTCTTCTAGATGGGAAGTAACCCCGATAATATTTTTAAGTCAAGCAATGCACAAAAAACGGGGGATGGCCATTGGGTATATGCCTCTACTATCCCTCTGCAGCAACCCCCACCACCATCTCCTCTGAGGGAACAAAAGAGCCTGACAGACGGAAGACAATGAAGATGTGAAAAGAAGCTCCAATTCAACCTGAATCACCTCTTAAGACACGCATGGTAAGTACTGACGTTGGACCTATTCTTTCATCTTAGTTGAAGACCCCGGGACCTTCACTGGGAAGTTCTCTCAACTCAAGATTTTTTGTTTATCAAACCGAGTTAACCATGATGGATTATCACATCATATCAAATGACACGCCAAGCAGGGACAATTGTTTGTTTGTTTTTAACTGTTTTTACTGCTTATCTAAATAAACTACATGTACTTTAACTAACTCCAATAGCTGTCAGCCCACGTTGGACAACATCATTAAAAAAAGAATATTTTTTTTTCTTTATCAAAAGAAGAAAGAAAAACTAACCCCTAAAACAAAATAAAATCTATCAGAGAGCTCCAAAGAAACTAAGATATTTTGTATTAAATCATCTGCTTTGACAAACTACTTTGATACATATTACATATGCAGTGGCGTCACGTGGCTTAAGCTGAGAATTGTGCTAATCGATTAAATGTTAAAGATGTTTAAATCCGTATCTCCGCTCATTCCAGACTCACAGACGTTACATCAATTATCTGATTGTATACATATTTTTCATACCTAAGGTGTATACTTGGCTTATGATAATGATACTATTGCCAGTTTTAACCATTTAACTATGCAGTACATTTATAATAGTGCGTTGTCGAGAAGTGATAGTTGTTGGTTGTGGGTAATGCTTATTTCATGGCTATCATGAGTATTATTCAAAGTGGTGCGGAATCATGTGACGAGCAGCACGTTTCCCATTGG
>JASKDV010211517.1:0-10297 GCA_032466395.1 Aegires albopunctatus
AATTTCTCTTATTCTAGATCTAGATTTAAATCAAGCATTAAGCTTTAGCGGAGCGTACAGCAATATCTTATTCTTAAGTAATGCATCCAAGGACTCTTTTCCACGAGCGAAGCCGGGTACCCAGTTTGTATGTATATATATATATATATTTATGCTTTTGAGTATGGTTTAAATTTGAAGGAGAAATTTCATTGGAACTGTATGTAAGCGTGCTGTCCTTTTTAAAAAAGATTCTTATGAATCAATCATCAAAAGAGAAAATATGTTTACTTATTATTATTTAAGAATCGGTTTGTTGTGAACCTTTTTAAATTCACCTGTTTCTTTTTATTGCTATGCTCATAATTGTTATGTTGCAGTTTTTGTGTCTTTTTTTTTAAAGAAAAGCTTTCTTGGTATAGCAATATTAAAGTCTGTAAATAATATTTTACTCAACTTTGATTCAGGTTTCAACGTAGAAGCTGTTGATTACAAAAATGTTAGCTTTACAGTTTGGGACGTTGGTGGCCAAGATAAAATCAGACCTCTGTGGAGACATTATTTCCAAAATACTCAGGTAAACAGTAGGGAAGGTACATGAGTCCTTATATCACATATATATAAAAAATTTTCTTTATGGGTTTATGCTGTTATAAAATTTAATGATAATAATAATGAATTTTAAAAAATACAGTGTAAGCCGGTATTTGGAATGCCGGATATATGGAACGGCCACTAATTGGAATGACTTGTCTGAGACATATTTTTTCCTGGTTAATTGGAATGCCTGCTGGTTAATTGGAACAGGGTAAATGTTTCATCGACACAAATCAAGAAAATTAACATTGGAATGTAAAGATCACTGTAACGAAAAATTCCTATCAATTATCAGGTGCTAAATTTAGGTGGAGTCTTTGATCATTATGCCATGAATAAAGCATGCGAAAGTGTAGTATGGGTGGCGACATGCATAGCATGAACTTTTGAATAGCGTAACGTAAAGATGGAGAACAATGAATGGATGGCTGGCAGGCCTCATTGGAATTGTTCAAAATCGGCCACCTGGCTTAATGAAAAGACGAGTGATGTAATGAACATCCATGCCATTGAAAAGGCCCTGTTGATGCTTTGAAACTGAGTCTGATAACATTGACTTTTCTTTTTCAACACATTCTTGTCATTTATTTTAAAGTCAAAACTGTTTGTCAGATGCAGAACTTTTTCTCCTTGATGAATTACCTGACCTTATCCACAATATAAGTAGTGATGAGAAAATGTCTCTTACATAGGGGTTTATATTTGTTAATAAGATGCGGATACTTTACGTTTGCAAGGAGATTCCACATTATTTCCTGAACTAAATGCCTACACTCACACTCTTGACAGAGGTTGATTAAAGTTCCCTTCGGCTGCTTTGTTTCAGCTTATTTCTTTAATTTTTGTTTTCATGAATCAAAACAAAGAAGCAAGTTGTCGTAAAAAATTGATTAAAATTTTTAGTGACTTTCCATCCATTTTTCATTTGGATATTGATATTACATCTTCAATACTCTCTAGAGTCATAAACATTATGTTGAAACATATTTGTCTTCAACATGAAAATGAAAACCCACAGGCAAAGAAGAGGAAAATTGCCAAGTTGTCTTCAACCAACTGAAGCTTCGTGTCCTGATCTAACAATTTGTCTGAATAAGTGTATACATTTCATGTGTATTTTTTTATGTCTTAGTGTAAGTTGCGTTACTGCTAGCTGTAAAAGTATGATAGGCCTTCATTTACATAAACTATCAAATCAAAATCTGCTAACTTATATTGTGAATCTTTGTATTATACACCTGTTTGAATGCATATATCACTTGAGTATCGTGTGTGCGAATTATATTATTGCCTTTTTGACTTCATTTTTTTTTTTCTCTCATTGCAATGTAATCTACCAGGTAATAGGAAGTGAGTGGATGATTTTTACTTTGACTTTGATATTTTCCCCCATTACAATTACAATGTATTCTACCAATCAGTTTATGATAATCATGACATCATAGTCACTAAATGGAGATTGCACGGTCAGTGGTCGTCCAACACAGACTCAGCCTACACTAAAATTATAACTATAATAACAATGACACCTCAGGCTACAGTAGTACTACACACTTCACTGAACGAGGCCGGTGCGAGTCGACCGGCCCTATACGTAATCAGTAACGAAGGTGGCAGCACAGCTTTTAGATAAGGAGACTTAGGATTAAAGCCTTAAAATATGATGTTGATTTCTTCTTTTGTTTGTTTTCTTCCATGAAAAGGGACTTATCTTTGTTGTAGACAGTAATGACAGAGAAAGAATAAATGAAGCGAAAGAGGAGCTACAGAAAATGGTAAGTAGAATAAGTCGTAACAAGTGTATTGGCATGAAAGCTTTATCTTAAAAGAGAAAAAAAGACATGGAGTAATTTTTTGACCATTTAGTCAATGCATTTATTTATTTTATTGATGATTTTAAAATTAGAAATTGGGGGTTGCTTGAAGTGAGAGGTATCAGAGACAAATATATAAAGATGATGCCCACTCTCTTTTCTGTTTGATGATCTAGATATTGTATAAATACTATATATTGAGGGACTCATTATCATTGCATTATATCATATGAACTTCCCCCATTCCTCCCCAAACTCAATACCACATCCAGCACCCTGACACACACACACACACAACTTAGGCTGACCTATGGTAGACAACTGAAATTTGAATGCATCATTGATAACTAACTAGCTACATAATATATTTCAATATAATTAGTACTGCTGCATCTCATCAACATCTAACATATTATAGAGTACCTTTGGGCCTACATTGTAGAATTGTTATTGAATAAGGTGAGAAGGCTACATATCTGAAACAATTATTGTTAATTAATTGCCTCAAAGGTTAATCTTTCTCAAACTGGAATTTTATAGCAGGCCTCAACAATGCATTTCTTAATGCTGCCTAAGGCTAGTTGGTGATTAGCTGATATTGATGGTGCAGTCATTGGGTAAAAACAGAAATATGTTAGCATCACAGAATTAAACACTAGACTATTTTGCACCTATAACATGCATCCTTCTTCCTTATAATACTTTTTTTTAAAATTTTTATCATAACAGAACTTAAATTTTAGGTAGTTGGTTAGCCAATCAATTAGATTTACTTTTGACAAAGTACATTCTTTTACACAAGTGCTATAATGGCCATTTTGAGTTCAGAAATATAATGTTGAAAACTAAGGTTCTTTGAAACGGATACAACAGTTGCTGTGTTTCACTACAGAGCTGCAATAGGTAGTGAACTGAATATCAGGTGAAATTTCAAATCTCACTCCAAGAATTCTAGGTTTGAAAATCAGACATAATCGTTGATTTCGAAATCATAGAGATTTGAAGCTTGTGTTCACATATATTCTTCTTAAAGTCACCAAATTACACTGAGAAACCATGTGTAGTTCATTCGCAATAAGGGCAAATGAGTTTTACCCCTTTTTGTCATGTAGTATAACAGTGGTCAGAAGAAATGGGTTTTGCAAATCAAAGAAAAGAAAAAGTGGTTTGGTTACTGCATGCCTTAAGTTAGAAGTTAAGTACAATAATATAAATTTTGCTCGTTAGGCTTTTTTGAATAAGAAAAAAATTGAAAAAAAATGCACAGAAAATTTGTTTTTTTTTAAATTGTAAATGTATATTTTTGTTTAGTCCTGTGCATAATTTATTCTATATAAAGAAAAAAAAGGGCTGGTGTGTCAGATGATGATCGAACAGGTGTATTAATGTTATAAATTTTAAAAATCTATAGTAGAAACTGCCATCTTTGATTCACTATAGTTACAAGAAGACGAGCTGCGAGATGCATTGCTACTTGTGTTTGCCAACAAGCAGGATCTACCTGATGCTATGTCAGTCTCAGAAATCACAACAACCCTTGAATTGCAGTCTTTGAGAAATAGAGGGGTAAGCTAATTTCATTCATTTATGATTTCTCTTTTCACTACTTGATTCCTTGGGGAGAAAGGTTGGGAATATTAAGGCAGGATCTCATAAGAGGCTTCTAGCAATGCTTTCTTTGAGGTAAAACTGTGCTGCGTATTTTCCAATAGCACTTCTCTTATTATGCCTCTAGCCGTTCTGATGAATGCAGAAAGCCCTCCAGAAACTGCATTGAAACAGCGTTTTCAAAGACAGCAATAGATAGTGGTCTTTGCCATTCATCCTATCTTCATTTGACAAATGGTTTATTTGTCACTTGCATATGTAAATAATTGGGATTTTAAAAATTGGTCAATCAAAATCAACAAATGTTTATTTGATCATAAAAAGGCCATTTCTGAAATCAGCGTATCAAATTTTTTTTTTTTTGCTTTCCTCACGTGGACCTGGGACTTTTAAAGATTTTTGAAAATGAAAATATTATTTTTTAAATAGTACCAGTACCAGTATTATTGCATAAATGTGGCTATAAAGTGGGTCCCAAGTCAGATGTGTTGTTTTTTTTAGGCGTAAATAACGTGGTCTTTGACATACTTCTAGAACATACTTTTTAAGAATGCATACCATTTTGAGAGCATTAGTTAACTAGAACTCGTCATTAGAGGGATAGGCCCAAATGAGATGTCAAGCACTTGACCTTCAGTTTGAACCATGAGCCATGCTTTCCTGAAGGGTGGATGCATTTCTTTCTTTGTGTCTAATCATTTTGCTATTGTGAATTAACTTAGAAATTTATATCTACAATCTAGAATTTGATTCATTTCTGAATCTTGGTTTAAGTTTCAACAATAAAGGTTACTGTCTTAACAACTCAGCTGTAACACTGAAACAATTTGTAGATGGTTTTTCAACTTGGATACAAAAGGCTTGTTTATGAATTTTCATGATTTCCAATCAGAATCATCCTTAAGTTAGAGTTGATGTCATGATTTTAGCTGTTTTTATGACATACCTGAACATTACCGAGTTGGTCAGACATTTGTCCTCCTTAATCTAAATTTAAGGTGTCATTGTTGATTTAAGAATAATGATAACGATAGATTGTCACAAATTATCAGTGTGAGGCTGCTCATGTACCAAGATTCATTATTATTATTTTTAGTGTGACAACAATACTTTTAATGTGTTTTGGGCATGGGTAACAAAAATATGTCAAGAGGTGTTCCCCTTGCTAGGCCCCTTATTGTACGCCCACTACACTATGCCCCTTGGCTTTGTCATTAAGAAATATGGTATACCTTACCACATGTATGCCGGCAAACCCGGCTATTTAAGGCCCCTATCCCGTCCAACATCTCCACTACATTTAAAGAAATTGCATATCAATTAAAGAATGGATGATGCGCCACAAACTGAAGCTCAATGATGAGAAGACAGGTTATTGTATGGAGCACGGAGCAGAAAATTCAAAATGTGAGGATTCCTCGCATATCAATCGGCAAAGTGATAACGATTTTTCCCAAGGCTAAAAACCTCGGTGTCATTCTTGACAGCTCTCTTTCCATGAAAAACCACATTGATAGAATGTTAAAGCCATCAATCTTGATCTGTACAGGCTGTCTGGGATTAAACAATATCTTTAGCCAGGTCATGCTAATAACTATTGTCTGTGCAATTGTTCTATCCCGCATGTACTATTGTAACTCCTTGCTTTTCGGCCTCCCTGACTGTACCATCAATAAACTGCAGAGAGTCCAAAATCGGGCAGCAAGACTGGTTCTGGGACTTCACAGCTCAGACAGAACACATTCCAGTGACATGCTTCGCGCCCTTCATTGGCTCCTGGTTAAGGCTCGCATAGACTACGAACTTTCCATTCTGACCTATTATAATGCTCTGAACTCAAGCTCTCCTCCCTACATTGAAGAATTGGTTTCAACTCTGCGAGACCCCATTCATCATCTTAGATCCACTGACAAAAACATGCTGCATGTACCAAGGACAAATCTAAAACGCTACGGCGATAGATAATTCAACAAAGCAGGCCCCACAATTTGGAATTCTCTTCCCCTCTCAGTCAGGTCTTCTACACATTGACATTTTTAAGAGACAACTTAAAACTCTTTGTTCGTTCAGTATCTGACTTAACTGTTTGTGTTAAGATTTTTTTGTATATATTTGGTCATAACTTTATCCATGTGTGTATATGCGTGTGTAAGCTTACCTACCTTGTTGATGTCCTCTTCTCTCTGTGTATGGTATGTGTGTGTGCTCGCATGCATGTGTGTGGGGGTGATTGTAGCTTAAAGTCATAGTATGCGTGAAATATATCTCTGTGTACAGCGCTTTGAGACTTTGCTTTTTAAGTCAACTAATTATTATTATTATTATTATTTCAGTGTTCTGTCTCTTATAAATATCTCTCTTAACATCAGCGGATTGCAAAATGGTCATAATTAGTTGGGTTTCCCAGTTTCTTGGGGATTTCAGGGATTTTGGTTTTCTTCAACAGTTTGAGGTACATAATAAATCCTTGTTATTTGATGAAAACATGCAACTTTTTCGTAATACATATCATTCCTTGATGTCATCACTCACAGTCAAGTTTGATTTGAGGATAATTAAGACCTTAATACTGATTTGATATAAGCTTGTTTATTGTGTTGCCTTGATCATGTTATTGAAAGGTTGATTTGAGTCGAATTCTGATGGGAAGCGCTCAGACCTGTGCTGTCCCCTTGACCCCTCCCCCCCTCCCCCACCCCCCAGGGAGGTAAAAATACGTAGGAAAAACTTCTTTCTCTGCGATTTCTCCAAGACTTGTGGGCTTCCAGATTACTCAGGTTCCCAAGAGCAGAAGTCCCACAGTACGTCATTAATATCATGTCTGGTGACAATTGCTAATTCATTTTTATTTCTATTTTCTTTCTCTCCAGTGGTATATCCAAAGTGCCACAGCCACACAAGGTGTTGGATTGTATGAAGGATTGGACTGGCTATCAAATGAATTGTCAAAGTGAAATGTGATATTTGAGATTTATTATGTATGTTATAATGCCATGCCTATTCTCTCTTCATTGTCACCATTTGGAAAGTTGCTTTGTCACCTGGTGGATGATATTAAGCAAATTACATCTTTTTCCACTGCACAAAAATCCTCTACCCCTAGTGAAAATGTAAAAATATAAATGAGATAGAGGGGAAAAAAAGAAAAAAAAGAATTACTTTAAAAATCTTTACTCGCCCACTATTTCTCTTTGTAAATCCATTTTTTTATTTGTTTGTTGGTTGGGTTGGGTTTTGTTTGTTTTTTTCCCTAACAGACCTGAATTCTGGCTGACAATTCACATCAATGAGCTAAGCTAAATTGTTTCTTCTATTCCATCTGAGGTTTGCCAATTTATCCAAAATTGTGAAGAAAGCGCTTCTTTCAAAGCAGCTTTCATAAGATGTGATTGATGTAGGATAAAAAAGAAAACACAAAATTTAGTCAAAGAGTAGTTTGACGAATGAAATTTAAAAAAAAAGAGAAGGCATTTGGGATGGGAAGAGAAATGAGAAGGAATTTAATTTAAAGATATCTGCTTGGAATGATGCATTATTTTTATGACCCAAGAGGTGGTAACAAGCTCTTGAAAGCTTCTCATTTGTTATTCTTATAATTTGATAACCTTTTAAGATGACATGGTGCCAGTGCACTGTTTGCATATAAAGTAGTTTTTTTATAACTTTACATTAAATTGAAAAACAAATTATCTTCTCTCAAAGGTGGTCATTTCTTATCATCTTACTTTTTCCATGGCCGCTGAGCTGACCCTAGAGGTTGATAGAGCCCTTAAACTTCAAATAACTAATTGTAAGATTTTGATTGACAGAAGACATAATGGTTTAAATGGGTTTATAAATCTGATTTTAATTAAAATGTAAGAGGAAGTTCGTAGCAGTAGTAATAGTAGAAGAAGTAGATGCTACTGTAGGAGATAATATAGCTACCACTACTACTGCTATCTTTGGAATAGAAAGACCTAGTTGTCAGTGGGTTTTTTTTTTAACAGAATTGGTGAGTCTTCGAAAGTTGATATTTATTCAAGAAAAGGGTTTCAATTTTTCTTTCTTTCCTGAATTGAAAATATCCGACTTAAATATACTTAAAAAGGATGATTGAAAAAAATACCATGGTAGAGGTAGTTGTTAACACCTTTGATTTAGTTATGGGATTCTATATCTAAATTATTTTTACTGGGATCCTTTCCCTTCTGAGAAGGGCAATGATCACTTAGTGGCTAAAATTGATATAAGCAGGACTGATAAAGATTCTCTTTTATCCTTCCATTTTCAGCTTTATTGTAGTCTTACTTTATACGCCATTATTTTGTCCCTATCTCATTAACACGATTAAAACATGATAATCAATGTAACTTGATATAAAATGAATGCGAAACATGATGTATTTTAATTTTGTATGCATGATTTTAGGTCTTATTTGGATCATAACTTTTGCCTGTGTTTGGTTATAGTACTCACCATAACCTGTTCATTCCATGATGTTAAAGTTTGTTGAAAGTTTATAATGTAAACCTGAGTCATGTGATGATGGCATTGTCTTGGAGAGCATGTGGATTCTTGGTGAAGAATAAGAGAAATGAGTCTTTGAGAACCAGATCTGGAAGAGGAATAAAGGTTTTGTCAAGACTTTTGATTGAGACAGGTCAATATGGAGAGCAGTAAATGACAAGTGGAATGGAACTGTTGTGCGCCAGGGCTGTGCTTGCCACAAAAAGATGTCCATTACTGTCAAGTTCGTTTTTTAGGCCATTGGATATTTTCACTATTCGTTAATTAAGAAAATTTACTTTTTGTGTTGGCAATCTCTGTGGTCTTAATTAAATATTAATTCCTGTTTCAATTAGGGTCTACTGAAGGATTTGGTCTCAATAATGATGGGACATGTATTTATTATTTGTGTTCTTGCAATCACTACACATCATTTATCAACTGATTCATTATTTTAAGCCATTGACTCAGATATTTATTGTCATTGACATCAGTCATGTGAGAAAAGTTGCTTGTTGATTTTGGTTGTACCAAGTACATTTTTTTCTTTCTAAGTTCATAATGATAATATGAAAGGAATCAGTTGTACATTTAAAAAATAATTATTTTTTTCTTTTTCTTTGATGCTTACCATCTTTACCATTAAGATGAATAGTAGATAACTACTCAACATTTGCGTATTTGTTATGAATAACTGATAATTTCTTTGCATTTTGACCTTAAGAGATCTTGTATAAATTTTTGTCCCTTCATTGAGCATTTTATTAGAATTATTTATCTCGATCTGTTTTATTCATTTCTATATTCATCAAACCTCAACTCATCTAGTTTTTCTTGAGTGTCCAGTCACTATCACTTATGAGAAGTGAATAGATCATTTTCAAAGGTAGTGGTACTCTTTATCGTCATATAATAAGGTGAAGTTATGAAAAATTATATCTCATTAGTTGACTCATTTTAGGTCCCCATAATTATTACATTGAAGAAATTTGTTCAATATATATTTCCCATTTTAACTGTAACATCAAATTTAACATGAAGGTTTTTTTTTCTTGCTGATTGTGCTCCATTAATTATGATTTAAAAAAATAAAATAATTTGTTATGGACCATTTTTAACTCTATTATGTGTCAGTTTATATTGCCTCCTTGTGTACGATTCTAGTTTTGAGATTTATTCTAATTGCTCCGTTGGAAACAGTGTAAATGCTTTGGGTTGTGTTCCCTTTCAATTGATTTCATGTAAAAATGAATCCATTTGTGCAGTATATTTCTTTTCTTTATTCAACAATAATGTAATGAGTGGGATGTAAAGCAATAAAAATAAAATCATATGATTGTTATGAACAAGTCTACCAGGCTGTGTCTTTATGATATGGAAAACAAACAGTTTTATATGCATTGGAAAAATGTGGGTTGAAATTCACAAAACGTTGCTCAACTTCAACCTCTCTGTTAAATCTTGCAAGTTATTTGTAATGCTAGGCAAGAGGTCCTTCTCTGCTGCACCCTGCTTGATTTTGCAGAGCATATTGTAACTTGACAATGCTTTGGGAATTTGAATAATTGAATTACACTCTACCCTTTGAATACTATGTAACTGATTTACTTCTGTCCGAGTTTGGTCCAAATGTGGATTGAAAGTTTCTTAGAGTTGTTTCTTTGTCTACTATTGCTTTATTTTATCTTAAAGTAAAGCTTTGTAATATTCACCCCTGCCCCACTTGTTTCTTTTCTTTTTCTTCAGTCTCTCTCTCTCTCTCTCTCTCTCTCTCTCTCTCTCTCTCTCTCTCTCTCTCTCTCTCTCTCTCT
>JASKDV010211528.1:0-10295 GCA_032466395.1 Aegires albopunctatus
CTCTCTCTCTCTCTCTCTCGCTCTCTCTCTCTCTCTCTCTCTCTCTCTCTCTCTCTCTCTCTCTCTCTCTCTCTCTGGTCAGGTGGAGCCGGCTAATTTGAGAGAAGGAAATCGATCTAATTTTCCATAATTGTTTCTTTCCACTTTCTTCTTTTTGTCATTAAAAAACAAAACACAACAACAACAAAAACAGGAGGAGGGGGAGAGTGAGGAGAGGACAAAAATTCTTGATTGACTTTTTAATGGGAGAAGATCACAAAAGTCTACAATTCTTTGTTAGTGTATGATTACTTTAATTGTCTTTCTTTTCGATTTTGTTGTGTTTTGTTATTTTGTGTTTAAAAGTGAAGATGAGAAGTAAATAGACAGGAACCAGACGAACCCTAACCCAAGAAAAAACAAACAAACCCAACAACAACAAAAAACGAAAATCAACAACAACAAAACAAAATAAAAAAAATTTAAAAAACTTTCAGTTAAGTTCTCTCATTGTTTTGGCCAGTGATGATGTACGTATGATGTGTTTATATCGTAGCCGGGGCCAATTCAAATGCACCCAATTTACATAACTATACATTCTAGGCCCTCTCTCATATGATTATGCAATAGTTCTCTAATCTGAAAAATTCTCTAATCCGAACAAATTGTTAAGAACGGAGAGGGCAGCCTGTGTACATGCAGTTTTGAAGAACTTATGATCCATTAAAGTTAAAGGCTAGGAAGAAACTTTTTGTGTATGATGATTATATTATCCATGTCAAATCCGTCCATTACTTACTAGTACATGTACATGAAGTTTTGAAGAACCTATGATCCATTAAAGTTAAAGGCTAGGAAGAAGCCTTTTGCGTATGATGATTATATTGTCCATGTTAAATCCGTCCATTACAACTAGCTTAACCATGTTTTGTTTGTTTGCATTTAAATTCAATTTACCAACATTCCTTAATTCGTGTATATTGATTTACCTTTAATTTATAATTGAATTTCCCTTGTTCTCTCTTTCTACATGAATTGGGATATTAATTCCATGAATTAAATTTCTTAAATTGCCATGTTCAGCAGCTGTTATGGTAAGTTACTTTCATCATTGTCTCCTTATTTTTCTTTTCGTTCTTGAAAAGATTTTTTGAAATATAAATCAAAACACTGGAAACAAAATCTTTTATCATTATGAATAAGAAGTACATAGGTCAGCAGCTGATGATATAAGTAATACATGTAATATAATGAAATATAATAAATATTATAAGAAAAAGAAATACATGCATGACATCTTTAACTTTTAAACTACCGGATTTTGGTGTAATCTAGAGCAGTAGTTCTCAACCGGGACCGGTGCCGGTCCGCGAAAAAAATTCCCGTCAGCCAATAATAGGTCAAGATATTTTAATCCTACACCTGGTCATGAGCTGTCACCAAATAAGCATCACAAAAACCTGGGACAAGCATAGTTAGTATAGATTATAACTTATACAGACGATGCTCACTTTCTGATATCATTGCAGTCATAAATAATGACAAACTTGGAGCATCTTTTGGTGTACTTTACTTCATTATGCCACACTCTAGCTAGGAAATAATAAATAATTCATTTAATTGCTGAGTGACAGCTTTTGTCAGCAATAGGATTACGACTAGACGTCTATCAGTTAAAATTATTATTCATTATTGTTTTTTGCAGCCGGTCCGTACAATTTTGTTTTCATTTTTAACGGTCCGCCTGTGCAAAAGGTTGAGAACCACTGATTTAGATACGCTGGGAATTACATTACACAAGTAATCAAGCAAGGAAGAGGGAAAACTTTAGGGTTACCTTCTCTCTATATATATTATTTGGTGAAAAGTAGTAAAACACAGCCCCCTTCATTCATAATAGGCGTCTAAACCACTGATGCTTTAAGTTGAAACTTTCCATGATCATTCGTATATATATGTCCCGAGCATGTTTAGGACCACAATTTATCATTAGAGATCAAATGGATTTTGTGCACCTATTACAGCATTTTCGTTTACAACTTTATTGATGACATGCTGTGTATGAAAGTATAAATAATAATTATTCTTTGCGCCTCTAACATCGTGACATTGTGGCCGAGTGGATAAGGTGATGGACTTTCAATTTAATGTTTTGGGTTTGCCTCCCATTTCGGAAGATTTTTTCATTTTTATTTTTTTTAATTATTATAATCTTTCTTTTTTAATTTTGGCATAACCACTTTTTATTTGGTATTATCTTATGGCTGTGGTTTGGTAACGTTTTGAATCATAATTATTATTCCTCCGGTGGTGTATTATTACATTTTCCTGAAATAGTTCGTTTATAAGTTCTAAGTTTGAATAGTCATCTTTCTCTATCAAATCGAAAAGGCTAAGTAGGAAAAATCATTTTAACATTTTCCACGCCTTTTCATCATACTACTGTCTTCTCCCTTCCTTATTTACAATATTTAGGTCTACATTTCTATTATTATCAAATTCAACTGGAAATCCGTTCGTGCAACGGGAGTTCAGCTTGTAGACGTGTGAGATTTGAAATTCCATCATGTATCCGTATGAGCATGAGTATGGATAAAATAGGCCTCTTCCTAACATTATGTGTTTGTTTGAATTATTAATCGCAAGCAACGCAGCAAGAGGTCATCTAGTGTACCGTAGTTTAATGGGAAGCACGGGAAGAGAAGTATATTCCTTTACATTTGGTTGCTATTTTCTACACTACATTTGGGTTTGTTTTTTTAATTTCAGTTCTGTTTGCTTTATTTTTGATGGGGTAATATTTTGTTTTAAAACGTGAAGTCTATTAGTCAGTGTCTATTTTGTATAATTGTGTTCATATCTTGGTTGCTGTCGTTTCGTTTTCTTTGTATTTTTCCGCATTTCATTATAATCTGGATGGATTTATTGTTAAGTCGACTTAAAAGAATAGAATAGTTTACATACATGTACATATAATGATTTAGATGATCAGTCCATTGTTACTATCTTTGTAACAAAGTATGATGTTCATCATAAAATTTATAATCTTACACCCGTTCCGGATTGCAACGTTTAATTTACCAATTGACAAATATACTGCTGATTGTATATGATAAATATTCATTTATTTTTATTTTCTATGTCTATAAGTGAAAATTTTCAATTGTTTTTTACATTTCATATTAATGAACATGTATTGTCAATATCTCGTGGCAAAGAAATTTTATTTTCTTAAAGCCAACTGTGATCATAAAGATACGTTATTAAAGTTATTCATAGAGCATAACTGTGAAAATGTATATCATTCTGTTATTTCTCATATATCAAAAACCTGCTTCTTGGTTTGTAATACATGTATTATAATAGGATTTCAATGACAAACAAGCTGGGATCTGCATTATTTTATACAATTCAATAATTCTTTGCATGAGAAATTATTGACAGCCCCCTTGAATTTATAAATTTGTAAATAAAAAGACAGCAACTTTACAGAGGGAGACAGAGACAGAAAAATGAGACACAGCAGAGATAATAACGCCAACCAGTATTTAAATTTGAAAGAAACGTTGTTATTCATGAAATCAATTTCATCTTATATAAAAAGCATGATATCATTCAGAAAGTGCTAATCTTAATCACTTAATAATTGATGTAACCCATTCATAATACCTTGCATCTAGACATAGGATCCATTCATAATAGGCCTACCTTGCATCTAGTCATAGGATGGTCTTGAGGCTAATTTGGAGTCTGAAGGACATGTTTAACTAAACATCTTAATTACCGGTATGTTTGTGGTTAAAATTACACAACTGTATTATTATTAAAGACCAATGTTAACATGAAAACTAAACTTTAAATAAAATGTAACTTCAACTCAATTCAAAACAGTACTGGATGTAGATTCTCTTTAGAAAAGCATCAATAATGAAGTAAAATTAATCAATTCTATTATCACTTTCCGACTGATATATTGTGTATAATTCAATACCTTGTTATAACGAATAGCCTTAAGCTAATGGTACGTATAGTAATTTGAGCAAAGTAAAATTGGGATCTCTGATATCGGGAACTGGTGGATTGTAAAATAATATGTTTCCCAATTTTTCAGGGACCTAAGGATTTTACTTTTCCTTCAACAAGTACAATTTGGAGAATTTAAGCCCTTGCCTTTTTATGAAAGCAAGAACTTTCAAGAAGCTTCCCAACAGAAGTCATTCCATGATATTATCATTTGGGAATCGCTTGAATGGAGGATAAATATGATACTTGATCAAGAATGCTTGGAGGACCTTAATTCACTAAGCATGCTACTTTGACCTCATGGAGAGCAGTTTGATTGACAATCAATGTCCTTACTCCCAACAACCTTACCTTACCTCACTGTTTCGGCATGTCCCCTGGGAAATAATGCCCCTTGGGATGTAGCCGCCCAGACACGCCTCCTGTATGAATCCTTATCCAGAGCCAATCTTCCGGCCTCTGCAATGTCTACATTCAACCAACCCATGATGTCATCTTTCCACTGTCTTCTCGGTCAACCTCTTTTCCTGCTTCTTTGCCTTCTATTATAGTTTTTTGTATCGTATTGTTTCTCTTAATGTGGCAATAATATAATAGCTTTTGTTTTTTAATGAGTTTTATTAGGTAGCTTTCTTTTAATATTATGTTTAAAAGTTTCCTTACTTCTTTATTCAGTCATTGCAAAATTAGTACAAATTGTCCAGATGAACGTAGCCAGTGATTTCTAAAAAAATAGGTAAAATAGGTGTTAGTAGATCTGCCATTTAGGCTATGATTTTTCACAAAAGCTGCATTCACGATACTGCTTTGAAACTGTCTTGCACCAAGCAGATGGCATGATAAATAAAGCATTTAACATGGCAATCGCATTTAGGTGAGAAGTGATTTTTATAAAAAATAAATAAGAATAAAGTTAATGAATGTACATGTATTCCCATCAAAAATCATCCTGCAGGGGACCCTTCCTGTTTAAAGAGACAAAATTATTCAGGGAACATTCCATTCCCTGAGATTTCATCCCAATTTGCCAGGTTTATTGATTACCTGGATTCCCGATCACAGAAGTCCCACTGTATTGTGAAGATTTATTAAGCCCAATGGACGCAAGAAGTATTCAGATCATTGATTATCCACTGTAGAATTTCATCAACTTATAAAACAAGAACTTTTGAGAACACCAAAGATCCATGCTAATCTAAGACCAACCCCCGACCCCCCACCCCCCTATCTTCCTTATTTTAATCAGTGCTTTAATCCACCTTGAACTTGAAAGCATAATGGTTAGTAATAAAACTGAAACAGATATGGATAGAAATACGGGATTGATAATCAAAACATACATGAGATAGATTCAGTCTCAAAGCGTAGGAAATCTGTGCAAGAAAATAAATTATATTGCATTATTAACATTTACATTGAGATTTCCATAGATTGATAATAAATTCATTACTATTAATAATTAATTAATTATAATCATTTCATGTTCATATGAATTAAGTGACTGAATTTGTAAACATGAAAAATAATGTTGGCAGTATGGCATTTTCGGTTCATGTGTTTATATCATGACAATATCTATTATATCTGATATTCCATCTAGCAACTGTTTCTTTTCTTAATTAATTTCTTTCTTTCTTTTTTTTGTCTGTTACCAAATTTCAAAAATAAATAGATAATTCAATCAATAAAAATAAGATGAAAATTTTAAAATACCTTTACTTCAAAAGACTTCATGTTATGAGCCTGAAAATCTAATTACTTTTTTTCAATGCATACAAATTATTTTTTAAAAATTACAAATTTCATTAAGTAATAGATGAAATAGGTAAGTGGTAAGTTTATCTATATCTAAAAAAAAAAAGAAAAAAATAAGACTTACTTCAGTTGACATTGAATAGACAAATATGACTACATTCCAAGAATGCATTGTCATATAAAAGTAACAAAAAAAATAATTAATGAAAAGAAAAAAGTGAAATCTGAACAATATTGTTAATAACATTTCAGGATTGCAAGTCTTTGATACAATAAGACAATAGCTGATGAGAAACTGATATAAGATAAATAATAAGACCGCCAAATAGTAATGGAAACAATCAATTTGCCCCTTAAACTAATAATCTTTCAAGGCCAAGGTTTTCTACCTTGAAAACATCTAAACGTCATTCAATCATAATACAAGCATGAAATGACATACCATCATGTTCAAATGCAAAGATTATTTTTAAAATGGCATATACAATTGAAATCGGTTAAACTGAAATTGGATATATAGTGAAATCCCGGTTAAACTGAAACTTTAAAATAAAACAGAATTTTTTCTGTATAAATAGACTGGCTGAACATAAACCTGCTTATACTGCAATATTTTTCGGCTGGTTGAGAACAGAAATTGCAGAAATTCTTGGTCAAAAGTCAATACAGACACCAGCCACAAAGAAAACAATACAAATAAGAAAACGATATAAAAAAAACATTGTAACGCAGCGAATGGCTGTCCCAAGTCTTCATACAAAATGGCTGATGCAGCGGTTCCTTTCTATTGACGTGAATAATACCCCAAACACCATTATGGCATGGTAAAATTCCTCTTCACATCTATGTTGCGTCATTATCGGTAATACTGAATTTTTTTGAGTTTCAGAATAAGCGGGTTCACCTGTCGTACAATCCACATTGCAACGCTTTTCACAACTTAATACAGTAATAATATTTATATTCTTTATATGTCATCCACTTTCAAACCAATATGTTCATCAGACATATTTCAAAGTATTGAAAAATTGTCTGGAACATTAACAGCAACAGCATTGAAAAATTGTAAACATGTGATATAAGCCAATGATAAACATGATACAGTTTAATCCACTTATATTGACATTTTTAACTAACGACATATTTTCCAGTTACAGAGTTTTTCCTTCAATATCTCTAATTACTAATTTCTCTTAGATCGACTGTATTTTCGGCCTACTCCGCTATATTGACATGCTTCCTCTGGGTACGTGGTGAAGATCACAAATATAAATGGGGGAAAATATCACACTAACGGTCAACACACTAGTTCTTTATTAGTCCGCATACCCGTCAAGTATATATGTGGACACACAAGGCTTTAATAGGCCAACACAGTGTATCATAATAGTATTAATAGGCTACATTAAGACCCCACACAGTACAATGCCTCATGTCATATAGACGTGTGCGTCTTGCGCCATTGGCATCACCTCCTTATCCTCATCCCGTGCCGCAGTCAGCCTCACCCTTTTCCTCAGCAAACGGCCATAACAGTCCTTACAAGCATGCGTGTACCCTTCCCCCTAACCCCCTGTTTTTCCCTCTTTGGCTTTGTATTTTTATTTAACGAAATCAAATTCACTTCCCAAAGCATGTCGATATAAGCGGATTATACTATATAAAAATGCTTCAGTACTGACGCCATCAGAAATGTTCAGCTTCAAATTTATCTTAATGCAAACATAAAAAAAACATGAATGGATATAAATTTAGGACAACAAATGACCATGTTCAACTGTTTGAATTTGCACCATTTCATAACATTTGATAAATAAATAATCTCAAAAAATGTAACTTAAAATAATGCTAAAGAAGAGTCTTAAATAAACTCTGCAAATAAGCATTAGTAATGGACATGAAAGAGGGCTTATGATTTTGATGCATCTCTAACAGTGACTGGATTTAATGCCGCATGTCTTATTATATTTTCATATTACTGAATAAGCTTGCATATTGCCAAAGCCTGATTAAATAATATCTTTGGTTTATACCCTAATATGAACAAATTAAACAATCAAGATGGAAAGGACAGTTGTGGTTGAAATGAAGCTTGAGCTATTTATATCATGTTTCAGGTTAAGTTCTGAATAAATCCAGCAATTATTAAAAGATTATAGAAATATTTCTATAAAGCTGCATTTACATCCATCTGTCTTTCACTTACTTTCAGTACAGTGATTCCATCTGTTGCATTAATCAACAATTGCTAACACTCCGAGTGATATCAAAAACTGCAATAGGCAGAATCAACAGAGCAAGAAGCACTAAATATAAAACATGTATAATTTCATTTTATCAATAATTTTATTTCTTGATAGAAGCTAATCTGTAAACCAATTAAAATGTCAACAAAAATATGAACACAATAATCGTGTAATACACATTTTCATATATTTTGAAACAACTTTCATTTTAAGTCAAAAACTAAATTGCAATCATCTCCAATCAATGATTTTGAAAAACAGTCTTTTATCAGAGTACAGTAGGCTACAATTAAGATTGTGAAAACAAATTGCACCTAAATAAAATGTACCTAGGATACTAAGATCGCAGATTCTCCAACCTTCCTGCATCACTAGATATTTTTGGTTTCTTTCTTTAGTCAGTATCTTGTCTATGTCTTCTTGGTTTATTTCATACACGTAATGTTTTTGATTATCATTTGTCTAAAATCCCTTTTGCCTCAAACGCTATTTATCTAAGAAATAATAGGTAAGGTAATACAATATGATTGTCGTTTATGAAATCATGTCCAGTACAAAAAATATTTCTGCTGTGTTCGCTGGCAGTGGAAATACATTTTGCTTAAAGAATCTGGTATAAATGTCTACATACACAAAAGCAAAAGTTTGAATTGTTAGTAATCAGATATCCATAGATTCTTCTTTGATTTCTAGATGAAGTCGACTAACAATGTCTCTGACCAGGGAAATGAGTTGTTCATTTTCTTGAGGTGAATCTAAAATGAGGCTATGTAACTTGGCCATATATGAGTCAATAGTTTCTAATGTTGGGAGTTCTCCTGTTCCTGGAAATAACAATAAAGCAAAACAGGTATGCTAAGACTGATAATTCATTTCAAACACTAATTTAAATACACTATGTTATATCATTTTAGCCCTTTTAATCTATAATGCTGCTGCATAAGCATATGACATATACTCTGTATGTGATTTGATCTTGTAACTAGATAATTGGAGATAATACTCCAATAGCATGTTCATGTTATAAAATATGCAAATTATTCAAGCATTTAACTTTTCCAACTGTAACATTTGAATAACCTGAAGTTTAAGAATATAAAGGTCATAGAAATTGATAAGCAAACTCAAGATATTACCTTAAACAGACAGAGAGACAAGTAACAAAAATTATCCCCTTTGTAAATTATGGCCCATCTTACCTGGCAATGACACTGAACTGAATGAATGTGTTAGGCAACTTCGTAATGCATCTAGGTGAGATGAAAGTGCATGGTTTGTTTCTCTCTGTTGTGTTGCTTCTACCTCCAATCTGTTAAAAGAATTTGTTAACTAATGCAATTTTATTAAACCCACAAAATTCTTTCTCTTTGACATTATCAAATCTGTCTCTTTCATCTCTTTGACAATAAAAATATAGTTGACATAAAAATAGGAGTGGATTTTTAGATCCCTTTCAAAAAAGTTAAGTTTCATTGTCCAAATATATTTAACCCAAGAGAAGCTCGTGCCTTATAAAAAAGGCATTTTGGTATGACCTGACCATACGCAGGCCATATATATCAGTCACACGCTGGTCAATGGCGTCCTTCAGGCGTGCAGTAGGCCAACGACTTGAGAAAGAGACCTTGGTTTATTTTCCTAAGTTAAGGAAGTAGTTTTGATTGGATAGTAATTTTAGATTCCAGCTAATGAGATTGCAAGTTTCAATTACCTTGGATCTCTTCCCGCTGATTTGTTATACATTGATAAAAAGAAACTATTTCACCATGTTTTGGTTCCACACAATGTGTGACCTAGATTTTATTTTGTGGTAACAGAGAAACATTTCAATAGCACCTCATGAATTCTATTATTTAGATAATGAGAGGTAAGACAAATTTATCTCTTCCCCTTTGCTGATAATTGCTTTTATGTTATATATCTTTAACTTAGGTCCATTATCAAACAAAAATAACAATATTAATAACCTTTCAACAGCTTGTCGCATGTTTTCTGTGTGCTTGCTTAAAATAGCATTTTGTTCTTCAAGTTCTGTTGTTTGTTTACGCAGCTGTCGTAGCTCTGAATCCCTGGCTAAAATTATATTATAGAATGCAACAATAACAACAATTAAATTAAAGCAAATTAAGAAATTAATAATGCAGCCAACCTTACTTACACTACAAACTATAATAATAATAATAATAACAGCACATTTGTATAGCGCCTTTCACCCAGGTCTCAAGGCGCTTAAATAAAACTCGACATTAATAACATACATATTATAGTACATTTTACACAGATATAATATAC
>JASKDV010211539.1:0-10295 GCA_032466395.1 Aegires albopunctatus
ATTCTTTTGTTCATTTTCTTTAAAGTGGTGTCGACATGGGTGTGCCAATCTAACTTTTCATTAATGGTCACACCAAGTTATTTAAAGTTTTCTACTCTTTCAACTAAAATACCATCAATCTTAATCTCTTTGTGTGCATAGCAGTTAAAAGGTTGGAGATGTCGCAAACTGGGTCATGGTTCTCTAGTTTTATGAACGGAAAAGATTTTAGTTTGATAGAAAGGGACATAATAGCTATTATAACCTGCATTTATTCAATTTTGCGGTTATTCGCCTAACCCTTCGTGTTCCAGTTCAATGTTATTCTAAAAAAAAAAAAACAGGAAAAGAATGTTCCTGAACGTTCTAAAAAAGAAAAACAGGAAAAGAATGTTCCTGAACGATCTAAAAAAAAAAAAAACAGGAAAAGAATGTTCCTGAACGATCTAAAAAAAACAACAGGAAAAGAATGTTCCTGAACGATCTAAAAAAAAAAAAGAAAAGAGTCTGTTCCTGAATTATCTAATAAAATCAAGAAAATAATCTGTTCCTGAATTATCTAAAAAAAATGAAGAAAAGAGTCAGTTCTTGAATTATCTAAAGAAATCAAGAAATGAGTGTTCCTGAATGATCTAAAGAAATCAAGAAATGATTCTGTTCCTGAATGATCTAAAGAAATCAAGAAATGAGTCTGTTCCTGAATGATCTGAAAAATATCAAGAAATAGTCTGTTCCTCAATGATCTAAAGAAATCAAGAAATGAGTCTGTTCCTGAATGATCAAAAAACAAATCAAGAAAAGAGTATGTTCTTGAGATTATCGTATGTCTTACAAATCAATTAGATTAAAGTGCATTACAAGTTTCAATCGTTTCACCCTATTCTCAATCAACTTGTATGCAAAAATAATTTGTAGTGTTTGTCTATCATAATAATAACAATTAATTAATGTTGTAACAGCCAAATCAAATAAAAACTGGCAAGTGAGTGAGGAAAGTGGAGAAATAATTTTAAGTTTCGGTGTTTTAAAATAGGGGATTTTTTCCATGGGTCTCTCTCGGGTGAAATAAATTCATTGTAAAATTATTCAGTGTTGTGCATCCAAATGAGAACTTGGGGCTAATTGTAAGATTATCGAAATATACAATTGGCCAATTTCTTGATTTCGATAAAATTGAGTTAGAATAACCAAGCACTCAAGTCACGATGACCATGTCCAAAGATTATGTATACGTTTAGCCATTAGTCTAAACCTTGATGGATAGACTGTTAATAAACGTTCAAATGCATTGCCCAAATAAAACAAATATGTATATATGTATATATATATAATATTTATAATAGTAATTTTAACATAAAATACACAGAGTGCTTAACACAAAATTAAAAATATTTGTGAAGCATTACAAAATATCAAAAGAAATACTTTGATCAATATAGTTTAAGCCACTAAGTATTTTTTTTATAATTTATATATAATAATATATAATATTATTAAAAATGCAGAAATTGAAAATCTGGAAGAAACCTTGCCAAAAGTTCCTGGTTTGTATTATTTTTACAATCTGAAATTTTACAGACTGAAATTGAGGAGGAATCAATGGGGATTTTAAAATTTTGGAAGGGTATAATTACTTTGGTATTCTATCTTATTTTGTTGAGGGATATCATTCTGATGAGGCATATATTATGGTTGGGTATTCATATGAAGTAAGTACATGTCTATTATTTTGGTAGGATTGTTTTAGGTAAAAACATGATTTTGGTAAGGTATATTTTGGGTAAAGTATTATAATTGTTTTCGTGGGATAATATTTTGTTAAAGTTCCTTGTACTCGTCTTTCTACCTTGAACTCTGGCAGGTTTCATTATTAATTTAGTTGTGTATATTATTATGTCCGGAAGGGTGGTAAGCTATGTACGTCATTTTGGTAATGTTACTTTGGTAGGGTAAATCTATTTTGGTATTTAGTATTATTATAGAAGGGGAATTCATTTTGGCAGGTATGAACTAAATGTTAAGCATCGTAGTCACTTGCTTACGATGTAAAAAAACAACAACATAAAAACAACAAACAAACATACAAGACAAGCAAAACATCTATCAAATATCCCAAAAGCCGTTATCAGTAAGTTTAAGACAGTAAGTAAAGCAAATCTATTCATGTGAATAAAAACACAAGACTACTAACAGCGCTACTATTACTATTATCATTTCCACTAATTCCACTTTGATAGCAATAGTCTCAATTCTTACTATTTATTGTGTGCTGTGGATTGGTAATCGTTCATATGTTATAAAAGTGAATAACTATTTAACCAAAAATTCAATTTCAATGTAATTTTCAAAACATAATATAGAAAGTCCAAAAACATCATTTGGAAATCTAACAATGAAGAGAAACGGAAATAGGGCATTCCTTGTAAGATGACGTATTTTGACGAAATTTACAATAATCGATGTTAGGGTAAACAAGAAAGATTTAGCTTTAAAGAGGAAAATAATCACGTGAATATTTGAAAAAAAAATTATTTTTTTTTAAGGCCTTATCAATATTTTATTAACTTCATGTAACAAAGATGCTCCATTCATCTTTCATAAAGCTGTCAGTGAAATTTAGCGACGCTCTTCTGACCAGATTTCTGTCAATTCCTTGCACTTCTCGAATCAAGTTTATTTCTTATTTATTTGGTCCTTGTTAAGGAGGACAGGAGCACGATGCACTCGATTCTTAAGACATCCTCATTTAAAAATCACGCCAAACGAAGGATTGGAAATTGTTACCTTTGTAATAAAGTTTCATAATCACTGCTCTCTCTCTCTCTCTCTCTCTCTCTCTCTCTCTCTCTCTCTCTCTCTCTCTCTCTCTCTCTCTCTCTCTCTCTCAATTGGTGAATAATGACGAATTCAAGTCGTTGTCGACAATAATGGATTATCTTAAATTCTAGATTTAATTGATTTAATGATCTCATTACCATGCGTAACTTTTAAATAACGTAGGTTTCTTTCTTGCAATGGTGGTCATCTCAACTTTCTCGATGCGTTCAAAATTGCACTAGAACGAAAAATACCTACTTGTTTTTTATATCTAATGATTTGAGTTTGGCATTAGATCTTTGCCCATAAGTTTGTAATCACGTTTAACGTCTTTGAATGAGCTTTATTTAATCAACATGCCATATTAATAGTAGCTTGGATGAGTGAGTTATTGAACTTTTAAACAGTTTTTTAGTTGGGTTTTGTTTTGTTTTTTATATTTGGTGGGGGGGGGGGGGGGGACCCCTGTATATTGTTTCGACAATCAATTGAAAAACGTTCAAATATTATGTACATCAAGATGATAACTGTTTGGTCTAGAGGTAGATATTTGGACTGATGATCGAAAGATCCTAGGTTCGAATCCTGTTAGGGCACGATGTTGAGTACTTATTTCATTGTATTATTTATATTGTGTATATTATACAATGTATTCAGTAAATGTATTCTAAGTAAAAATTTCCCTTGGGGAATTAATAGAATAAATTGAATTGAACCGAATTGACTATATTCTGTCTTTACGTTAGGGATTACTTCATCCGGGTACTACGGATCAGGATCGAATCAGTGTGACCAAGTCCATCCTTGATCATTGGTTGGAAAGGACAGCTTCGTTGCCACGAAAACAACGCTTTAAACAGCTTCATCGGGTTTTTCTCACTTTACATGAAAAAGAAATTGCCATTGCTCTGAAGGAAAAGTTTGAGGTAGGAATGGGTATAATCCAAATTATCTGTTCTTTAAAAAATGAAATTGTTTAAACAATAATAGGGAAAGTGAAGTATTATTAATTTGTTGCCTTCACACACGAATTGACTGATAGATTCTGATCTAGATTAAAACAATATATAAACGCTTAGAAACTATTTTTGAGGTTTGATGTGAGGGTCGTTTCGGGGCTTTACGAAAATCGAGGTGTTGTTCTGCTTAATTAACTGAATTTTTTTTTTTTTTTTTAAATCTGAGAGACATCCCTATTCAATCCACATAATTCTAAAAATAACTCAACTCACTGATTAGCCAATAGACCTTTTAGATCTAGAATATAGGTCAAGCTCTTGAGGATTGCTTAACATTATATATTTATACATTTATTTTTGTTTAGAGGGATGCAAAAGCAAATTGTATTTACCTTTCACTACAATAAAGAATATTATATTCCCTAGTATCTCAGGCTCTTAACTAATTTTAAAAAAGATTGTATGAATGCATTCATCCACGCCGTATTTATAACATCTTCACAACTTATCTTATCGATTTGCCGATTTCGCGGACTTGTCTATCAAACTAGCTGTCTTAATAATGAGTAAAGGCTGGCTTTTGTTATCGTATATTTTGCATTAAATTGAGATTATATTTTTAATAATTAAATGTCTCCGTCAGTTCCCTTACACATGGTCGTTGTTCTAAACGCTATATTGGCATAGATTACCATCCAAGGTATTTTGCACTGGTTGCACATTTTAGAAGTTCATACATAGAGCAGCTGGTAAAATACGCGTTTAACGATGATGATAGGAATGCACCATTGTATTAGTCTTGCTTTTTCTTATGCTAAAGTAAAAGATGAATCTCTACATTGTAAAAATCCATTGCGTTTAGGAGAGGGGGTTTATATATCATCAAAATCTGAAGTTAGATTACTTAGATTGCAACATTTGTGATTTTCACCTTTGTCCCGAATACGTCGCAATTTGTTTTGAGTTTTTCTGCCTGTCTCATTGCTGGTCTCAACTCCGGGTCCCCTTAACCTTCCAATGAATTCTAACCTACATAGCGAAGTTAATTTGAACTTGGTACCCGACATTTCAATATTGTTCAGATTCACATATAAAACCTTTAGTAAGCTGGGCCCACCTAATCTCAGAAAATTGCAAATGTCCACTACCTGGAATGTTACGTTTATGCAGGGGTGACATACGGGTAAGATATAAAATACCACTTATTTATCCCCGAAGGGAAATTTGTCTTTTGGTATTTACCGTCAACTAGCTTCAGCCGTGAGAACAGCGCCGCAAACGTAGACAATTCGTGTAAGTAACATTGCCCAAGAGTTAAACATGGTGTTTCCAATAAGATAAGATTATCATTGTATCATTATTCTTCAAATTTCCATGAACCCTGAGAGAGATTAATTTCCAGTGTAGGATGCTGGACGTCATGCTTATCTAACCGGATGTAAATTTCCCGATTAAGGCTGCATTTAAAGAATGTCGAAACGTGTCGCCAGTATTCCCCAATGTTTAACATGAAATGGAGTGCCATCGAGAGTTTGGTGGTTAGGCTTGTCGTCTCGAGATAACGATGTGCCTTCAGTTCGATTCTCAGCTGCCTTGACCTTTTAGTCCTTGAGAGAAAGACTCACCCCATGAATTTCCCCGTCGAGTTGTAAGACTAGTAAGAGGGTGTCGGTTAAAGCTGGAAAGCAAAATCTGCGATAATTTATTGGCTTCTTAAACCAGGATTTGATTGAACATCGCCTTTACTGCTTATCCGATGAAATCGAGATAAACTTTAAAAATCGATGGGTCAAAACGGCTCGTAAGGAAATGTACTTACGAAAGAATTTATTAGTTCCTGCTTACAGCAGTACGTTATCGAAATGTGTCACCTTTTGACCGGTGATCTCGGCGAGTGATATTCTAAGGCGTAATCAGAAACACCGTAACTGCATAAATATTATCTTATTCGGGGTCACAAATTATTAACTATGTCTCCGAGAAAAAGGTGCTAATTTTGAGTAAGATTTTAAAATTAAGGGGAACTTAATTATTGTGCCATGATTTAATCAGCCGTCGGAGTTAAATAAAGGCGAATTGCACTTTACAAAGCTGATAAAAGGCGTATGTGTAGACGTCAAAGTCATCAGCCTTGGCAAGATACTGCGGAAATCAAAGATAATTATTTGTATTCAAATTTTCAATAAAATCGGATAGAATTTGACTGGTGAAATTTTGCGTAAAAATGGAGAAGAAAAAGTTAAACTGTTTTTATTTACAATCCTCTGAAATCAAATTCTTAATTATTAAATTCTTAATGAAGGAGTAAAACCACTCCTTCCACTCATCTGACAGAGTATTGTGGAATCTTAAGAGGCCGTTATCTCGATTTCCCTTTTTTGCGCACATGACAAAGACTTCGCGTTCTAAAATGTCAGCCAATATAAAAGCCCGACTTATAAAAATTTGCTCCAAACGTATCAAGATATAGATATAGATAACTGACAAGTTACATTTTCATTTATCTTTTTTAATTAAAATTTTTTTTTTTTTTAATAATTCTGATTATTATGCAAATAATTCGCCTTTATATTTGGGTGTTACTTTGAACACCCATGATTCCAGAAATAGATTCTTTAGATGTATGAACCTTGATAGTTGTTTTAAAATAGATAAATGCTAGCTGCATGTCAAATTATTCAAAAGCTGTGACATACTAGCCAAGATTATAGAATTGATTAAAATTACAAATATTTTTTGTTCTAAATTCAAAATGGCAGCCGCTGCCATGGTAACACACAGCAATTTGTACCAAATACACTTTGTCCAGCCTCTTTCAACTATATAATATTATTGTTGATGTGTTGTATGGTTGCTTGCTGTTCTTTGGTTTAGTTTTATAACACACCGAACCCCTTAAACAAATTTACAATTTGAGTCCATTTTAGTCATTGGGCCACGATACACTCACAATATGCCCGTCCCCTTTGCTACCTTAGATTAGAATCAGATTATTGGCCTGAAAATTAACCCATAATGGTTCCAAATCTATTTTTCCACATCCTAAAAGTGGTTCATAATATAATTTTGAAAGTGCTTAGATAAGGGAGACATTCCCTACCTTAGCACGCTGTTTTGGTAGGGAACCGTAGCAATGTGATTGTGTAGGGAAGATATTCCTCAACTAGGCAATGTGATTGTGTAGGGAAGATATTCCTCACCTAAGCAATGTGCATGCGTAGGAAAGTTACTATATCTACATTATATACTGACAGTTATACCGAGTCAACCAGTTCTCACATTGTTCCTATTGTGATAATAATATAATGTCGAGCGTCTGATAGGACAGCAGTGAAAATACCAATTTTGTAACATGATTGGTATGACGTGAGTGGGGTTTGGACCGACCTCCTGACTTAAGTACGGACGCTCTACCACTGAGCCAGCCTGGAGGGTATGGCGTCTCTATTAACACAATCCAAAATAATATTCAGTAACGGAGCTGTTCTGGGGAGTTTTGAACCACCATTCAAGACACAAAGTTGGTATAGTAGTTTTGAACCGACCGCCATTCAAGAGACAAATTTGGTATAGTAGTTTTGAACCGACCGCCATTCAAGAGACAAATTTGGTATAGTAGTTTTGAACCGCCATTCAAGAGACAAATTTTGTATAGTAGGTTTTAACCGCCCACCATTCAAGAGGCAAATTTGGTATAGTAGTTTTTAACCGGCCGCTATTCAAGAGACAAATTTGGTATAGTAGTTTTTAACCGCCCGCCATTCAAGAGACAAATTTGGTATAGTAGTTTTGAACCGCCATTCAAGAGACAAATTTTGTATAGTAGTTTTTAACCGCCCTCCATTCAAGAGACAAATTTGGTATAGTAGTTTTTAACCGGCCGCCATTCAAGAGACAAATTTGATATAGTAGTTTTGAACCGCCCGCCATTCAAGAGACACATTTGGTATAGTAGTTTTGAACCGCCATTCAAGAGACATATTTGGTAGAGTAATTTTGAACCGCCATTCAAGAGACAAATTTGGTATAGTAGTTTTGAACCGGCCGCCATTCAAGAGACAAATTTAGTATAGTAGTTTTGAACCGGCCGCCATTCAAGAAAAAAATTTGGTATAGTAGTTTTGAACCGCCCTCCATTCAAGAGACAAATTTGGTATAGTAGTTTTGAACCGCCTTCCATTCAAGAGACAAATTTGGTTTAGTAGTTTTCAACCGGCCGCCATTCAAGAGACAAATCTGATATAGTGCCATCACAATGCCCCGCTTGGTGTAGTTTACCGAAACAAAGATGAAAGAGAAATTCACCTTTGTTTTTCAATAGTATGTGAGAAGCCAACAAAGGAAGTAGTCTGGATCTAGATCTATGATGCGGGGCGTTTTGGAAAGTTGTAGATCTAGATCTAGATCTAGATAACCACGAGGGAGAAGTGAACAAGAAATCAAATAAATCTAGGATTGAAAAATATATTAATTATGCGTCGGGGAACAAAGGTTTCAATAATCTTCAATCATGTAGTATCGAACCCGTTAGGCATTTATTCTTGAAGAAGATCTAGATCTAAATCTTTTTCTGATTTGCGTTTGTTTAAATCTTGTTTGTGCTCTTCTCTTAAGTGTCCGGGTATTAGATCTACCCTCCTCTAGATCTAGATCTATGGTACCTGCATCCCAGGATTGTTTCTTATTGAAAATACCCCTTTCCATTTAGTTTTTCTTTAAGTGATTTCAGAACGAATGTTTTCTTTCATGGGATTAGATCATCTGTCTTCTAAAATTTAGCATGAAGTGGCAATCCCTGAGCTCTACTTTTCAAAGATGTCAGACACACTTTTGGTTCATCTGACAACTGACACATTGAATATTTATGCATACGCAGTCAATTGATAATAATAATAATATACGTATTACTAACTAGCAATCCCAATATTGTGGTGGCTTTTATTGTCAAAACATCCCTTTGGTCAAAGCCGAGTGAAGTACAAGCCAATCAGTGATTGTTTAACTTCAAGTGCTAATTTTAGAACACTAGTCAAATCGCGCAAGTTTGATGACGTAGTATGCTACCTTCCCTACATTATGAGCAGCGTGCTTACTTAGGAAATATCTTCCTTACCTAATCACTTCCTATAATTTAAAGGATTATTATTATTAGTGTCATCATCATCACCATCGTCCTCATCATCATCTCCATCCTCATCCTCATCATACATAGTGTACTTTATTTTATCCAACATCAGGCCAATGATTGCATCAACCTGGAAATGTTCCGTAAGTTTGACCTAGGGCGACTTGGACCATACGTACCTCCACCCGAAGGAAATGAGGATGAATGGGCAGAGGACGAAGAAGAGGATGATGATGAGGAGGAGGAGGAATATTTTGAAGACGAGGAGTACTATGATGAGGAGGGCAAATGATAAGACAAACAGTATTGCATGGTGTTTTTAATTATTTATTTATTTACTTATTTATTTATTCATTCATTTATTCATTTATTTATTTATTTTACTCCGGTATCTTTACTTTTGAGAAACCAGTTCAATAGATCCCATTATATATTAATTGCTTCAATTCCAATACAAGTTGGTTGTTTTGAGACTTTCCTACTTTTTATCATCAATATCATCTTCATAGTAATTACCTTTATCATGATCGTGGTCATTATTACCGACTTCATCCTCATTATCACTATCATCGTTCTCATTCTAATCATTAGTATCATCTCATCTTCATCATCATCAGCACTTGCATCGCCGCGTCATCATCATCATCATCATCATCATCATCATCATCATCATCATCATCATCATCATCATCATCATCACAACAACAGAGATAGCAGCATCACATTCAATACCATCAATTGTATAATGTTTGTTCGTGGATCTACGTACAATAATTACTGATTTCATAAATTTAGATTATAAAAGATCATGATAGCACAAATATCAAAATGTTATACTTATTGCTGTGTTCATCAATGTACGCAATAAATGTCCAATGATACTTTATATAAAATATTCAACACCGCTGTGGTCACTACTTTATTATTATCGTTGCTTCGTTATGCATTTTTTCTGATAATATAACCCATTATGTTGTTGTTGTTTTTAAAAGTCTCTAATCTCTTACACTGTTTATTACCTATTTTAAACATAATAAGCAAACACATTGTGTGATTTGATCTGTATGGATCTAAGAATTTAAATCTTTATTTTATAAATGATTCGCAATTATTAATATTGTGTTAAGCACCTTACGTATACCGTTCCTTGACGTCGAGCGGAGTCGACCGTAACGGCAAAAACCGCGGGTCTCTGTCTGGCGACGGCCGTCGCGTTGATTCTGGTTAATTGGTCACATGTGTTGAGTCATTTGCGATAGTATTTATTAACAAAAGCAAATGACTTTTTCAATTGAAGAAGAAATTGAGTTGAATTTTATTACTTCGAAAAAACTAGCATGGTAACTCTTATTAGTTTAGCAGATACAGTTTTATCAATTAGACCTTTTTTTTTTTTTTTTTTTTTTTTTTTTTTC
>JASKDV010211550.1:0-10294 GCA_032466395.1 Aegires albopunctatus
GAGAGAGAGAGAGAGAGAGAGAGAGAGAGAGAGAGAGAGAGAGAGAGAGAGAGAGAGAGAGAGAGAATGATTAATATTATGCGTTTCTGTGAATAACAGTAAATTGCAGTCCAGGGTTCGAATTATCTTGCATAGTCTAATTCGTACAAGTCAAAAACTATGGTTGTGATGGCTTAAAATTGAATACAAAGCACGATTAATAGATCACGCTCTATTTCTTGCATTTCCACGATTATCTTAATGTTTATTTTACTATTTTACTGCCTAAGCCATGCAGTGCTCTTTAAGGGAGACATGGTTATTTTTCTATTAAATAGAAATGCAGCTCTTAATTGGTGCCTCCTGTTCTTCTCTCTGATTAGCAGTCCATCGACCATCCATCTCAGCTTATTAGGAGGAAATTTGCTGATTGCTTAATTTAAGTTGTTGTCGTTGTATTGTATTTACCCATGTCCATTACATTGGTGATATCAGGGTTTTCCAAGACTGCCTTGTAAACAGCCTCTGGTTCTTTTACATGCGTGTAGTATACACATGGGACCTCCGAGATTATAGTCCGTGTGCGATAGGACCTGGCACTCTTTATACTAGCAACTTAAGGATAGGGGGCAGAAGGAAACCCGAAAATTTGAATTACAAGTTCAAACCTGTACGCGTTTTTTCATTTAAGTAGCACGGTGAACCATTATATCTATATCGACCTCGTTCAATGGTATTTTGATTTTGATAACCTTTCGTAATTCATGCAATTCCTAATTCTGTTATAAGTGGATGTATGCGATATTCTGGGAAAGGCTTCAGGTCTCTACTGTCATAAACTTATTATCATTCTTATTCACGCAAACTTGATGCTCATTGCGCGGACTTTTTACTTTTACGAAGAAATATACACGTATCTAGAAACAACTAATACGTTAACAAAATTGATATTAATATTGTTAAATTGGAAGACAATCACGATTAATATGCATCACCAAAGTAATATTCATTTGTATAAATCAAAAGGCTTCATCATACAAAAACCACGCCTGACGAAATCTGTTTAATTTGTACGCCATAATTCCCTCTTGGCCTTTTCTCAATTCACGTTATAGTACATTTACATTAAAGTGAACACAGAAGCCATTAAAATGGTTACCGGATGAAAAGAGATAAAAGTAACAGACAAATAAAGGGCGATTTCTTCTGACATTAAATGGTAAAAGGTCATATTAACGAGGATCGATGTCCTTTAGAACATACCGTTTTGTTAATTTGGGAAACAAGGAGGAGGACTATGATGTTTACTGAGTGCGTGAAATGGATGGTCGATGGACTTTAATAATCAGAGAGAAGAGCAGGAGGCACTAATTAAGAACTGCATATTTATTTAATAGAAAAATACCATGTCTCCACGTTTAAAGAGCACTGCATGACTTAGGCCGATTAATTTCTCTGATGTCAATAAGTACGTTATCATTCAGACGATATTATAATATTTATTTAACAGATGTTCAAACGTTATGTTTCATTTTGTGGACACTTAAGCACCACCACCTCATTCTCTGCAACTAATTTATATTCAAACGCACTGCAAAGGAGGCTAAACTAATTTTGTTTCGCTCACTAAACGAAACTTAATTTCTCAAAGGAGTTAAATAATCTAGATCATTATGCCAACAAGTATCAAATTGATTTAGCCGTTTTCTTAAAAAATATCGAATTTTTTAGGTAAAGAATAATGAAATATAAATCTATTCAATAATAAAACCCCCCTTAAGAGACACCCCTTTCTTTATTAAGAATTTGCATTTGTTCCTTAATGTATTTAAAATTCAATGTCTTTAATCAGTGTTAGCAGCGAATTATAAAATATTGTTATCATTATTATTTCTACTGCATAATCAGGTATCCAAATAAAATCGTTTTGTTCAATTTGTTATAAAGATATAAGAGGATAGCTGTCTGCCAAGATTTGCATGAATGAAAAGTGTGCGTAGAAGTCCGACGACAGGCAGAAATGTTTTGCTAACAAAGGAGCGATGCTTGACATTCTATCGCTAAGTATACGATTTTATTACTTGCGGTAAGTCCATGACAAATGTGATACTTTTATTTATTATGATCTACACACGATGCCGCCATTTTGCGTGCGATAGTCCGCCTAACTCGTGGAGTCATGTGGCTAAATCTGTTAGTATTGAGCACCAGTAATGGAACCGTTGCGAATGAGAATATATAGCAGAAATTTTCGTTTTATCTCACACACTGTACCTTTCAGTAATATAAGAAAAACTTGCCTTTGATAAAAAGCAGTCTAAGATGTACAGGCTTTAAACAGTGACGAAATTATGTAGTGAGACTGTAAGATCGTCGATGTGATAAGAAATACCGCATCTTTCAGTGATGACAATCTTAAGTCCTTGAGGGAAATATATGATAATATACTGCTGAGTAGGCTACAATTTTGACTGAATTGACGCTTACCAAGTTAAGTCAGATCTAGTCTAGAATCTGCACCTTAGATCAGTTATTTCCTCTGTATGATCTAAGAAATCTGCCAGGGAACCTCGATAAAGCGCATTGAGCACAATTAGAAAAGTGTTATAGAATAACACTTATTTGAAACATTAACACAATATCGATGTCGTTAGACTTTAAACAGTAAGTACCATCTGGGATCTTTTAACGGTAATTTGACAATGCACACTCCTAAAAAAAAATCCAGAGATTATTTTATTGTTCAATCGTTGTTGGACCTTGAACAGCTGGGATTTCTCTAAAATAATAAAACCATGACTGATGCAAAGAAAGGAAAATACACAATTGGAAATGCAACTTTATCATTGCTCCCATGATTAAAACTGGTTTGTTCATCACAAGCAATTCATGTTATTTGAATACAATGATTGAACCAAGATATTCCAAATCAATATCTTACAATCTTTACAATATTGCCGTACGACGAAGGTACATTACGTAACGTAAATTGACTAGATTATATCAGAGAAACATAAATAAAAGAAGGATTACACGAGTGACCTCTTTTCGATTTGTGTTGTTGCATTCTGTCATCAATCAATGAAAAACTTTGACGTCACATAGAAATAATGACACCCTAGATGGTCAGACCGCAAGCCAATTTGGTACAAGGAAGACTAACTAAGAAATAATATTGACACAAAAACAGTACTATCCACCAGGAAAAGTAAGCAACGGACGAATTTAACTGATGATGGGGAAACTCGGACCAAGTCTACCAACTTGGCTGGATATAATGTCTTTGAAATGTTTAGCATCTACAGCCTCAACCTAATAATGGAGGCTTACAGAATGGCAGTATCGGGTAAGAGGAAGTAACTAATGCAGGGTATTGCCGTTATTTATCTAAAAAGATGGGGGAATGGAGCAAAAGGCCCCCGCCAAACTTCTAGTTTATTGATAAAAGTGAAATATCTTGTTCTCTGTAGGGAAACATGTTTATCAGCAAAGGCCAAGTCCATTGATGCATATGATCCAGACTTTTTTTTTCCTGAAAAATATTATTTGTATACTCGTTCTGTGTTAGCTTAATTTCACTCACTGGCATTTACGAAGCTATGTAATAACAGTAACCTTTAAATAGTGAGTACAAATCATGCATACCATGTCAGCTCGTTTTGAAGCTTTGCTTTTTCAGAACTTAGTCTGGATCAATCTGCCTTTAAAATCGTGACCAAAGGGAACAAAATCTATCTAATAGATTTCAAACATTCGCTTATCATATTCCATGTACCATAATAAAAAAGCTAAATACTTCAACTAACAACAATTTCCTTTAATGATATGAAAAGGAGTATACATGTATATAACAATAATCCTACTTTCTATCCCTTCAAAAATGGTTTTGGAGAATATCGTCCTTGTCTCAATCAACATCCGTTTTTAATAGCTAACTCGATGCGTCTTTTCTTGTTTATACCTACCATAGCTTACGTGGCAGACACCCGGTGTCAGCAACCCAATCATCACATCTTATAAATATAATCAGACACACGCTATGGCAGAAAACAGAAGCCAAAAACTCGTTTTTCTCACACCATCCTTGTTGTTATTTTTCATTTTACCGTGTCCGAAGGATAAGTTTGGCTAGACATAGATCTCATTCTTTAGTACTACGGCAATGGGCACAGTGGCAGAAAGATCTAGACTTTTTCTGGAAAAGTATTTTGATTATCTGTCAGGTTTGATTTCGCTCACTTACACTTACTAGACACGACTTACTGGTACTATGAGCTGTGGTGAGTGAAATTTATCATCATTATATACCCTGACACATCGAATTGCAGTTGTTCTTTTCCAGAAAGTTTGGATCATTCTGCAACTATCACTTTTTGTGAGAGTAAAGTTGTGATTAGGGAATTTATTATGTTTTTTATATGAATACTTTAACATGGTCCATGTGGTGGCTTTCATGCATGGTAGTTTACGCGGTCTTTCTAAGATTATATATTCTGACTTTCTAATCCCGCTCAACAATGTCATACTGATCCACAATAATCCCGGAAAAGTATATCTGCAAGCGTTAGTCGGTTGTTGATTAACTTTGCTCATTACAAATTCGGCAAAAGTAAAACGACGTCGATTTGTCGTGAGTGAAATTCATGCTCTCAATAACTAATAGTTTTGTAATTATATCTTTCAAGATTGTGTCTGATCAGTCACTTTGGTAGTATTCTATTCTATTATCTTATTTATATCATTTTAAAAAGTTTTTGTTGGGTTTGAGATTTAATCTACCGATAAATGAAATAGAGCGCTTTTTATATCTACGTAATATGATTGGACCAGTTATTTATGGTCACACTACATCGTTTTGATGACGTGATATTGACATTGATGATTGACATTGTGAATAAGATAATTACACTAGACTCTTTGTAACACTTTATCAGCAAGTACTGTAGCTGCATATCTCCCTGACATTCCTCAATGTATAAATACGATTCAGTGCTTGTTTATACAAACACATTTGGCGTTTCGATGAATTGTTTTTTTAATATCACATCGTTTTCCCATTGGTCAGGTTGTTCAACAATGCCAGTTTCGTTTCAATCCAGTTTAAATATAGTTTTAACTACGGGAGTATACTAATCCTTGCTTTCAGGGAAGAGCCAAAATTGAAGACTAAACAATAAGGTTATGTCAAATACGTCGAGTTGAGAAAATGTCTTAGTTAAACTTTAAATCCATTCCAGAAAGGTCGCGGTATGGGCTGGTTAGCATTTGCAATAACATTAGAATTAAGTTCTGAGAGCATATTCTCTTCCAAGCCAAAACCACCTTGTTTCAATTATCTCCCTTCACCCAAATACCATTTATCCGTATGCGCTGATTTTCTCAGTTTAGCTTTGTTTCGTTTGAGGAGTTCAAAGTTTTGACATTTTCAAACTGCCTTTTTTTTCAATTGAATCAATTGTTTATCCGGTCAAAACCATGGTATTTAGCGTTTCTGAAATAGTTTTCACCTTTTAACAAAATGCTCTGAAATATCGACACAATTTAGCAGACGATGTTCGATTTTATTGATTTGAAAGCAATGTAGGCGAGGTTTTATTGTTAGATGATTTAACTGAAAATAATTTGATATTTTGCTCAATGAAAACGTGCGTCATGGAATATCGTCGTCAATTCAGCGTTAGATTCTCTCATTATGTTATGATGGAAAACAATAACAGCATCTTTGGCTCTAGATTAAGGATTATTAGATATAATCATGTTCATTTTGTGAGCGGTTGATTATTTACCTTGGAAACAATATATTGCACATGTATATATGATAACCTTGAGTTACTGGGGAATACTATTCTCCAGTCGTTCGAATATTGACGAGAGAACAAGCCATCTGACGTATTACTATTTTGAGACTGTTGTAAACACAGCTCTCAGCCAATGCTTTTCAAGAATTACCGTCTTTGCTTTTCAAATACTCGTGGATAAAACAAAGACCGATTTTTGCTCTTGCACATATTTTTGACTTATTTCAAAATTGCAGTCTTGCCAAAGGACAATCATGAAATCTATCAATTTTATAACTTAAATTGAGATGTTGATCTTTTGATTTAATATGCGTACATAAATAAAATCACAAATTTAAACGTTTTTTCAATAAAGGGCGAATTCACATAATTGTATTGAACCGAGGGGCTGGCAATAAAATACATGACTTATACGCAGGATTAAAAATGGTTGCCTTTGTAATGATAATTATTTAGTAATTGATAAATTTTCTATCAGTCACATAAAAAATCAACAACAAAGTCCTAGATAATTCCACTTCCCTTGATGTGGCTTTGGTCCCAGAGTCTTATAAAGTCATGTCGTGAAGAAAAAAAGACAAGAGATCGAATGACATGTAACGCCATCGGACATTACATCGGAAATTGGGTAAATGATGCGTCATATCGACTAATGGACTCAGCACGAAGATAGACGATTTAAAGGTAGACAGACAAGTTCAGGAAGGAAATTTCGGCGTCCAGGAAGTCGGTTTGACTGGAGTCAGACAGTGTTAGTCGTTCGTCACTCAACATTCACGATGTCACTCATTCCTTCCATTTTCTTTTTATTGTATCAAAAAATGTAGGTCATAAAGCGTATGATACATACAAAGAAAATGGAAGGTCATAATGATGTAAAGCGTATGATACATGCAAAAAAATGGAAGGTCATAATGGTGTAAAGCGTATGATACATACAGAGAAAATGGAAGGTCATAAGGGTGTAAAGCGTATGATACATACAGAGAAAATGGAAGGTCATAATGGTGTAAAGCGTATGATACATACAAAGAAAATGGAAGGTCATAATGGCGTAAAGCGTTTGATACATACAAAGAAAATGGAAGGTCATAATGGTGTAAAGCGTATGATACATACAGAGAAAATGGAAGGTCATAATGGTGTAAAGTGTATGATACATACAAAGAAAATGGAAGGTCATAATGGTGTAAAGTGTATGATACATACATAGAAAATGGAAGGTCATAATGGTGTAAAGCGTTTGATACATACAGAGAAACTGGAAGGTCATAATGGTGTAAAGCGTATGATACATACAAAGAAAATGGAAGGTCACGATGGTGTAAAGCGTATGGTACATACAAAGAAAATGGAAGGTACACGATGGTGTAAAGCGTATGATACATACATACAGAGAAAACGGAAGGTCATAATGGTGTAAAGCGTATGATACATACAGAGAAAATGGAAGGTCACGATGGTGAGGGACGAACAGATAGCTCTGACTCTATCGTTAAAGAAATACATGACTTACAAGGCTGATGGTCGAATTGTTAAAGTTACCGACTCTTTAAGTAAGATTAAGAATGTTATAGATTAAATTACCACCATCGCTTTGTAATGTTTCTTTACATATGCGGTTCCTTAATCCATTCAAACGTAAGAAGAGGTAAATATATTACTCTGTAAAGGCGGTAAAATATCTTACTTAGATATAGCTTTATTCAAGCCAGGGGATAAAACTATCTTAAGGTGCTGTAAATAACTTTATTCTATTATGTAGTTCTTAACTACTAATCGGTGATGAGAAATTGCCAGATGGAGCCTAATTTAAAATAAGGTTCATAGATTAACAAGAATTATGATAACCCCATTATCGATATGCTTGATATTATAGTTCAACTCCGTTATTTATCCAATAACGGTATTGTGTAATGTTAACATGGTTTATTTTTTTAATTCAATGATCAAAGAACAAATTTATTATATCACAACAGTACAAAATTTTCCTTGCGTCTGAACTAAAAATAGAAACTCATACTAACAGAGATAGCGATATCATATTCTAGTCTAGTTTTTAAATCTGTGTTTCTACCACAGACAGAATTCGTCATAGAGAATGGAAGCGTTTATTATAAAGATTGTTTATTGGAATAACCACAGGACTGAATCCTATAGGGAGGCGCCATATTGACTTGACTGATGGGTAGGCAGGGGAGAGAACTCATCCAGCTAATATAGAGAGATTGATGGTTCAAAAAACACCGCCAGCATCATCTTCAAACACAGATTCATTTTCACGGAGATCCCCGCATGTACACGATTTGCAAATCAGGCCAATGAGAATTTATGGAAACTTTGACTAATTGTATATTTATAGGGGTGATGCTATCTGTTTTATCTTTATCATTTTTCCGTCGAGGAAAGGTCGATCTCATTGAATGACTCGCGGTTTGATGATAGCTAGAAATATAATATTCTATCAAAACAATCCCCGAACCAACACCCTCCAACGTAATCTCACTCGCTTCATTTATGATAAATTCAAAACAGGAAAATAACAAAAACAAAAAGCAAACAAAAAGCAAACTCAGAACAAAATATTTTAATGGTAATATTATGTCCTATTAAAGTAAAATAATGTATTATTGGAAGAAAGAAATGCATGAGTAAAATAATGTATTATTGGAAGAAAGAAATGCATGAGTAAAATAATGTATTATTGGAAGAAAGAAATGCTTGAGTAAAATGAGCTAGAATGATAAAAGATGTGCCCCCCTAAAAAGAATCAACGACGACAAAGAACCACATAATATCCAATAACAAAACCATACACCCCTCCCCCATCTAAAGAAAAGGACCCCCCAAAAAAAAACAAAAACAAAATAACAACAAAAAAACAACAAAATAATAATTAAAAAAAAAAAAATAAAAAAAAAAAAATAAAGAAAAGAGGCAAGTAAGAAAATGTTTTCGGTTTTTGGTTTTTAGTCCTTCATATTTTAAATGGCAATTAAGTTATTTTGAAAATGTATGGAGAAGATCGATATGGACTTCTATAAGAACCCGATTTTCACAATATCGGAAACAAGTACAATTTATGATCTTGCTTCTCTAAAATATCGTCGCATATCTGATAGATATAACGAATTTGTATCAAACCTCCTCAGATTTCTAAGTTATTCTTATAACATCTTCAGAGGCTATGAATTTAGGATTTATATAACTAAGCATGAGACAAAATTCCTATATGATGCCCTATTTACCGCTAAATTTAGTTAGCTTTGAATTATGATTATTTGATGGTGAAATGCTTGTCTCCCGTTCTGTAAATATCTATCTCGTTGGTAACTGTAAGTTATTAAGCAAGGCATCGCTAAAATTGTTTAATCACTTTAGCCCTCAAACTGATATTGTATTGTAAACCAAAACGAAAACCTGAGGTGTGCATTGAGTCTTGGTTTATAGAGATCTATATAGGGAGCGTTTTCATGGCAAACGAAATGGGAGGCAAGATGTGTACGTCGACTTTTGAATCTCCTCTTGAATTATTTCGTCTTGTCCAAAAGAGTACCATGGCTAGACAGACTTAGGCAGTAAATCAGCCGAACAAAACGCATCTTTCCACAAACCTTAAGATCTAGAACTCTTATTTCATTATCGGAATTATGTTAGTGAATTGCACAACTAGGTCACTGTATCCATCATATCTTCCTATTTACCCGTAACTATATCTAGCTAAGGTATCTAAATTTTTATTTATATAATTATTTTTAAAATAAAAGGAAAGTTTGTTCTTATAAAGAACTCATTTCCGCATCGTAGTCGTGCTCTTGTGCTTAGCGGTCATTATAAAATTCCTTGACCAACAATAACGAGGAACGCATTAGACATGAATTGCAGCCAGTTGGGTGCGATTAGATCATTCGGACACGAAGTAGGCTGTTTCAACGACCAGGTTGCACCTGAGACGAGTGAGCTTAGGGGACATAGTGTTGTCTTAGGATACAACGACATGGCCTATGACTTATGGTTATTTTTATGGATTTCTTATTAACTAGCTAGTAGTCTGTCTATCTATATGTCTATCTATCTATCTGATTGTCTATCTCTTCTCATAATTTATCTCTCCTTGTGGATCAAATTTAGATGGATGCCGATTTAAATTATCGTATTCTATTAATTATTAAATTCTAAATTTAACCTCGTCAACATCAAGAGAACAGAAACGACTAGCTGAATTGTCTCCCTTTTATAAATCCGCAGATCTTCCCCTTTTCTAGGCAGTGCCATACTAATGGAGAGATTCATGACAGATCGTTTCGTAACTATTCTTTTCCAGAAAAAGTCTAGATCATTCTATTACTCCACCAAGCAAATTGATTGACAAACGAAAAGACAATGACCTCACCATATTTGTGATCCTTTTTTTAATGAAAAAAAGAAGAAAAAAAAAAGGAAAAAAAAAAAAAAAAAAAAAAAAAAAAAAAAAAAAAAAAAAAAAAAAAAAAAAAAAAAAATAAAAAAAAAAAAAA
>JASKDV010211572.1:0-19428 GCA_032466395.1 Aegires albopunctatus
AGATGATTTTCAGGTTTGGCAGTGGGGTGAAATTTGGGTTTCAGGATTCAGTGTGCTCAGCCGCTGGCACCCATGCTGCATATCCACTAAGTTGATCTAGAATCTATGATCAGTTTAGATTTATCCTTTATACACACATTCTACTTTACTTCTCTTCTAATACATAACTGGCCCCTAGAATATCCTTACTATAGATCTACATTCTAGATCTAAGTCATAACTTTCGATGAAATAATCCTCTAGATTCTATGGGCCTACAATCTAGATTTAGTTCTATAGATCTAGATTACACATCTCTAGACTTTTATTATAGATAGATCTGTATTTACATTCTAAATCGAGGATATAACTTGCGATGAGATTATATAGGCCTACATTCTAAATCTAGATCGAACGAACTTGCAACCCCGTTTTTAAGAGATAAATAGTCTATCAGACCAGATAGCCTAATCTAGATATACTTCAACATTGGATTCTAGATTCCATTCCAACCCATTTCCTATAATCCTCTCCCCTCCGACCAAAAAAAACCCAACAAAAATTAAAATAATGGTTTATCTAGATCTAGATCTACAATTAGGCCTAGGCCTGCCCGTTGATCATCGCTAATTGACTTAGGTCATAATGACCGCCATTGAAGAGAACAGATTTCACAACGTACATGACTCTCACTTATAAATTGGAGAATGTATTGTCCAAGGCATTTTAGACATGATGAGTGCTGAAGTTCAATGATAATTCGAAGGTTGTACCATACTAGGTCTAGTAAGTACAGCGTTGTATCCAAAGAAGACTATTTGACATAGGCCTATGACTACACAAAGTAAACACGATACCATAATAATAGGCCCTAGGCCTAGTGCGTACGCTTACTCCGATTTAATCATGGGCGCTAGAGAGATACTGCAGCTATGATGAAGGCAGAGTAGCTTTAGCTACAAAATTTTCAATACTGATGCTTTCACTCATTGCTTTGCTTAGGTAATGGCAATTGTCATTCCAGTTAAGAGACTTGTCTCTGAGAGGTTGTTTTTTTTTACTGAAAGTTTCTATATTCTCAGTTTGTTTGTATTTTTGTATTATTAGCTTCTCATTTGCCAATTTTCCTAAGTATTTTGTAAACTTTTCTTCATGATTTTGTTACAGGTCTCACAATGCAGGCAACGATTTTAGCCTACATGTTTAATCTCTTGGAATTTGGCAAGATCAGTTCACCACTTAGCCCCAGTCATCCAGCATCTCAGAATGTTGGCTATGTGCAAGATTTCTTGTTGTCTTTGTTGAAAACTGCTTTCCCTCACTTAAATGAGTAAGTCCCTGTTATTTATCATTTCATTCATTATCTTCTGTCTTGATTATATGCCTGACAGTATGGGAAGATTGTAATGGCAATATGTCATCCTCTATTTCTGTCTGTTTGGTGACATGTTTTTGTGCTTTTTAAAAAATAATCTTATTCCTGCTTTCTTCTTATATGGTCAGTTTGGTTCTCTCACCTATGGTTTTGTTTTAATATTTTTAGGCAGGACCCTAAGAAGATGTTATAAAGTGCATTGTGTAAGATTAAATTAATTTATAATCATAGCATATTGCAAGACTATGTTGCTTGTTTTTTGTCTTCTGGTTTACCTTTTCTTGATGTTTTTTTATTATAAGATGCCAGATAATAATGTTTTTGAAATTACACTTATTATTTTTTACAGACAACAAATCAAGGTTTTCATTCAAGGATTATTAGGGTTTAATCAAGACTGTAATGCCCTCAAGGAACACGTTAGAGATTTCCTTGTGCAGATTAGGGTAAGTTTTTGGTTAAAAGAATCTTCAAAATTCTTTTTGCAATTTGTTCTTCTGCTTTGTTATTCTTTCATAGTGACTAAGCATCATTTTTAGTATGATTTGATCGATTCAAAAGAGACTGTTTCAAGATTTAATTTCTGTTCTGGGTGTTTTTGTTTTGCTTATGATGTGTATGCCACTCAAAATCTTTTCTTTACTATATACCTTTGGTTTTTGCAGGAGTTTGCTGGTGAAGACTTGGTGGATTTATATCTTGAAGAGCGTGAAGCAACAATATCCCGTGCCCAGGATGAGAAACGAAAACAGCAACTTGCTGTTCCTGGTATTGTTGGACCACATGAAGTTCCCGAAGAGATGCAGGACTGAAATTTTAATCAAAATTAGTGGTTGTTCATAGAGCAGATTCATTCAAATGCCTGATTGGTCTGACATTGTTTTCAATTCTTTTCTCTTTCAGCCTTTTACATCTGTCTGTCGTCTTGCCTCTTACTCTCATGCAGAGTCCATCCTTTAGGTTTACTTTCCCTCATCTCAAATCTCATCATAAAACTTTGATTCATGCTTTTAAACTTTATGGAATTTAATGACTCATTGTCATTTGATGTGAAAGCTCTTGTAATTTTTCTTATCTCCAGTTAGTTTCCCTCCACATCTCTCGACTTTTTGCCCCCTGAGTTTATAAGTATTGGTGTCCCGCTGTATAGACATTTGTTTGACTTCTCTAGCTGCAGTTTTGTCCCTGGAGTGATTGACACAACTTCTAAACTTAGTACCCCCTATTTTTTATTTTTGTTCGTTTTTTTTTATTTTTTTACTTTGAACTTATGAATACAAGAATTTCAAGAGCTTTCTTTCACAAGGTAATGGCTTCCATCAAGAAAAGGAATCCATTGATATTTGTAGATAAGAGGCATTAATGTTTTGTGCAATTTGCTGAATTCCACCTTTTTACAGTGCATAATTTCATAGGGGGTGTCTGATTACAGTAACATAACATTTGTTGTCATTATTTCAAGAGACATTTCAAACTACACAGTCCATAGTGTCACTGTCCTTCTATAAACGTATAACTACAAATTTTTGGATTTTTGTTTTGTCCCACCAAATAAGTTTTTTGAAAGTCATTCCCCTCATTTTTAACAGAGATTAATTAGCTAATAGAAATGCATCATTTTCTTGTGTGATCCACACGTCTAAGTTTACCGCTCTCAATGTATATTTGTGTCTCCCCCACAAAATTTCTTATTTTGTACTTATAGGTTTATAGAATGACAGCGACGATATTATTTTGTACATTATTATGATACTGCCTGACATATGTTAGTGCAAGCCAATGCTGCTTTTATTTTGAACTATCACTTTGTTTAGGAAAAAAAGAAGAAAATGAAAAGAACGAAGAAAAAAAAACAACAACAAAGAAACACAAAAACAACAAATCCTGTCAAAACCATAAAACAGAAAACACAATATGGGGAAACCTTATCAATTGATAGTATTGTTTTGTTTGGAAATTGCATGTAAATTATGAGAAAAATTGATGATCTTATTTCTGCCTTACTGTGACAAAACACTGTATGGTGTAGTACAAATTTTACAGGGAAGCCAAACAAAGCGCATGTTTCATTATTTCATTCATTTTGTTACCAATGTATTTGATTTTATGTTTTATTGCATTATCCACTTCGACTTCGTTTTTCAACCCTTTGTGAGGGATGAAGGGGTAAGGTGGTGTTTAAGGTGTAAATACATGAATTTGACTAAGTTACTACAATACAATGTTTTGTCATAGTACAGCAGTATTGCCCCAGTATCTACATGTATTAAACGAATCTTTGTTAATTTTTTTTTTTTTAATCAAAGAAATTTTGTAAATACTTCTGAGTGGATATATGGGAAAAAGAATGGTTGAAGGAAAGTTATGGTTGGATGTGGAGTGGTAGGGACTCTGTTAGGTCTGATAGAATAAAAGATATGATTGTTTGGTATTTTTGTCACTTCAGCAAACTGAAATGAGATCTCTTTTCATAATGACCACAGTATATGTCAGCATTGGTTTTTTGGCTGATGAATTGATCTTATATTATTTCGAACAGCATTTCCTCATTTCCTTCTCTCTTTTGTTTTTTAGAATCCATTCTTAACGTTGCCTTTGTCATTTGTTTGATTTCAATTTTGTGTTCCATTGCTAGGTTTTTGTAATGTTGAAAGCAATCCTGTTGCCATCAGTAAAGTTGCAGTTGTTCTTATTAAATGTGCTTCATTCAATCTTTGTATTCGCCTCCCAATGAAATGTAATTTTTTGTTTTTGATTGCCATATATTCCTGCTAGAGTAGTCATCATTTAAAGAACATAACAAATACTGATAAAAGGAAACCACTCCACATAGATTATTGGGGCTGTCAATGTCAATGACTTTTGCATTGTGTGTAAATTTCATTAGTTATAAGATTGTCAAAGATCAGATTTCTTTTTTCTGAAAATACCATTTTTGTTATGTATTGTAAAGCTGCCAACCAATGTGTTAAACAATTAATTTTAGAATATTTTCTAGATCTAGTCTCCATCATTACTATTACCATCACTACTGCAATTGTCACCATTATTCTATTTTGCCCTTGGTAAAGTTTTAAATTTTTCCCAATAAATTGTTAGATGACAGAAAGCTAGTATTTATACATTTTCCACTTAGGATGTCACATGACTTGAAATTATTCTGTTTTTGGGTTTTTTCAAAAGATTGGCAGTTGTGCCTATGTCTTCCCTATGGTTCTCATTTCTGTTTTACAGTGAGGCAACTTGAGAAGAGTTTGAATGATCCCATGACAGAAATTGAAATCTTATTTATTTGTCTGCATCATTGCTCTGATTAGGGAATGAATTCTTGAATGCTTTTTCTTGTTGTGCAGTTTAGAATGATTGAGACCAGCGATTCTTGACCAGAGTAAGATTTATTTATACTAGTTACTTTTGTTTTTTGCAATGGGTGTTATTTATATATCATCCCCAATTGTCATCTGAACTGAGCTTATCCCATTTTTACTTTCTATGAGAGGTGTTTCAGTTTCTATTTTTCATAACTTTCCCATGACAAAAGCAGATATTAATTACATCCATATCCATTCATTTGTAATATTTTCCATCCAGTACAGAAAATACATGTATTGTGAACTGCAATTGGTTTCCTCATATTTCTGGGCCTCTGGCTGACAAAGCTCAATGTCAGAGAAATATGTTGTAAATTAAAGATAATAAATAAAATGTTGGTTTACATGTAGTTTTATGTAAATTCTGCTTTTCTTTATTTTCTTCCTTCCTTTAGATTTTTTTCTTTGTTTTGTTTGTTCATTATTTGTTTCCTTTGTATACATTTTTTTATTGTGTGTGTTTAGGTTTTCAGTTGTTTTTAAATGCATTTAATCTTTTTCATGGGTAGATATGTTAGGCTGTCACTGTTTAGACAAGTATTGATATATCGCATGTGATATATATCTGTATAATGCATTCTTGTGCTGCCCTTAAATATCGCAATAGATTGTCAAAGAAGTATTTTTAAGTATGAGCGCTTATGAGACAGACAATCCATTTCATAAACTTTGAAATTTCTTCTTCTGCCTCTGATCACAACATCATCCTCTTCCATTTTTATATATCAATATCAGTGTATATATATACATTCATTTTTTTACACTTTCCTATAACATGTTTTTCAAACATTGTTAAAGACTGCTTTTCAATCATCCGCTCATGTCAAACCGCTTAAGGCTTAAAAAGTCAGAGGTACCAGTATAGATAATTACGAGTGATTGGCAATTTTATCATCTTTATGAACTGGAATGGAATATATTTTAAGATTTCAAGAGGGAATATGTCAAAATCATGAAAATATTGTATTCTTTTTAGTCAAAGTACTAATAAGATAGGTTAGAATGATGACATTTTGTGCATGTATAGACAGTGCCGTTTCACATCAAATTTGTCATGTTTTTGTCATTTTACTGTACAATTTCTGTCTTAGATAATTTATTAATTCATCCATTGCCATTATGTTTTCAAGTTTTTACTATTTCACTGGAATCCTTGACGAAGCAGTATGAGAATAAAAAAGTTTTACAGCCATCTGAATTTCTATTCCTTTTTTCTTCTTTTTCTTTTCTTTTTGCGTGTATGTGTGTGTTTAATATATATTATGTATATTTATGAGATGAAATTTTTTTTATCTGGAACGAACCACTTAAGTTTTAATATGTAAAATTGAAGGGAATGACATGAACTTTGTGATGGAATAAAGCATTTAACATGAATCAGGGTTTAGATGGAAATTTCAAATTTCTCGCTTGGCAACATCAGCATTTGGTGTGATTGCGATTGCCTTGTGAGTCATACAATCATCAAACTCTCCGTTGCATGGATGAAGACCACCTGTCCACAAAGTTCGCAGGAATGTTATCCCAGACCTCATGCAATGTTTGAAACAGTTCATTGTCATTATAAGCACAATATTTTTTTAAAAATACCTTTTGCATGTAACTCCATAAAATATGCTCCATTGGGGTCCCTGGTCAGGACTGATGGATTGCCAGTCTGTGGTTGCGATTTCATGTCCTTTCAGGAAATAGATTGTTCTTCTTGCTCAGTGGCAAGGCGCAGTCCGCTTAAGATAAATTCCTTGGGACCAGAAAAAAAGTTTATCTAAAGCAAGGTATATCTTATCCATTCTCAAGGGAAACAACCTTTCATTTGAAAATGAGAACAGACACAGTGCCTTTCGACTTTCAGCACCTGAATTTCACGGCAATTTTATTCTGCTTTATTGACTGACTTGCCATCCACATCCTTGAGAAACTGCATTTTGGTTTCCAGGCTCAAGACTCAAGGTTGTCTTCTTGTGACTCATTTTTTCTCTGTTATAGTTATAGGCTCGTTTTACGATAGACTAGCGTAGATTTAGATGTACTAATTCAAACTGTCAATCACCGTAGAGTGAAGAATGAAAAGTAAGTGTAAGTAACACAGTAGGCCTTCTGTACACATGTAGGCTGAGCACTCAGGCGTAGCTTTGAAACGATTGTGCTAGGCTAGACAAAGAAAGAGAGATAGAGGGGCACAAATCAACGTGAAACTCTAGAGTACAGATGCTATGGGTGTGCGCAACCTGTACTCCTCTCTCCCAGTCCAATCGTGGTGTGGACAACAAGCAAAGGTAATCATCGTACACTCCTCCTTCAGGCTGAAGTTTTCACATTTTGAGTTAAGCATTGCAAGTATACTTACTAAATTATTGTAAATTTTAAAAATGACAATAGGGCGTAGATCTACATAAAAATTAAACTTTTATTACTGAACTTGTTATGCAATATTAATAATATAATATAAAGTATTTCATTATAAATAAACTAGAAATTATATAATTAAATAGCTACATGTACATGTATTATAAATAACATAAGATGGAACTTTTGGTCATTATCTAGACTCAACAATTACAGTCCTGCTGTGCTGTTCACTGTTAACATCACAGCGTCCGTTCCAGTGTGTCATGCTGTGACACAAACAAAGAGAGATATTATTTACTTTTATATATATAGAAAAAATATTTTGATATATCATGTTGTAAAGTGCAAAGAGCATCACTGCAAGATGATTGGGCGCTGTATAAATGTAATTTATTATTATATTATTACATGTATTACGGTTCCAGCCATTCACCTTTCTCTTATTTGCGATGTTCCAGTATCCAATGCAATACAAAGTGACAACGACCGTGTTATTGCTACTTTTAACATTGCAATGGTCTAGTGAAAACCATAATTGAACCCCAAATTTCACCTATTTTATTGATTATAATTCCTGTATTTAAAGTTGCAATAGGAAGAAACAACAACTGCCAAACATATCTTTTTTTTTATAAGAAATGTTTTTTAATATCACCATTTTAATCCCTTTACCTTATCACAGATTTATGTTATATAACTACACCATTCAAATATTGTATATTTGAATGTATTGGGTTTATAGGCTTTGTATGTACATGAAATTAGTCACAATTCAGACCTTAATTTCATTGATTATGCTAGTAAAATCATGAACAGAGATTAAAAAACAATAAACAATCATAAGAAAAAGTCAAAAATCCTCAAAATACACATCACAGATTCTTGGAGACCTTTTTAAATAAACCATTTCCTTCATTTCTGCACAAAGATTGTTTTGGTTTCAGAAAGAAATAACATGCTTGTATCAGTCTTAAACATAAAAGTTTTTCATGTTTATCTATTTCTTACAATGACTTTTATCCTATGCACATTGTGAAAGGAATAAGTTATTACTCCTCTATCGATTGTAGTGTTCCATAATAATAATTATTATTAATATCTCCATTAAAAGTAAATATGACAATTTGAATTAATTCTTTAGGATATGAAAGTTATAAATAAAGAATATCATGCTCTCTGGATTTGTATCTCTTTGAGAACCATATAATTTGGTTTTCTTCACCACAATTATAGGATATCGTCGCTGTCAAGCTATAAAAGTATAAGTGCAAAATAAGAAATTTTGTGGAGGAGACACAATTATATGTTTAGAGAGGCAAATTGAGATGCGATGTATCTTATAAGATTTGATCACGCAAAAAAATGACGAGTTTCTATTGGCCAATGAGGCGAGTTACTTTCAATAAAGTTTATTCAATATGACAAAACAAAAATCCGAACATTTGTAGTTATACGTTTATAGTAGAATGACAGCGATGATATAGGAAACTGATATGTAATTATTGGTTCTCAAAAGTTTAGCAAGCTAAATGGGAGGCAGAGTTAAATATTGTTACACTTTTACAGGCTGATCAGATTCAACTATGTAAAGTAAAGATGGTATATAGCATAATACATATTATACAGGGGTGTGTAAAAGTAGGTACACACATCAGTGAAATTAGAGACATATTATATTCAATTCCATCAATTTGAGTACCTGAGGGATTAGGATTTCTTATTACACATGCTTCTTATTACATGTTTATGCAACATTTGTTTGTTTGTATAATAAATGCAATGAATCATGCACATGTTTTCCCTTTTTTATCACTGTATACGTACTTTTGCACACACATGTTAAACATTTTGTAAGTGGATGATAGCATCCTGTTAGACGTAGTGTGGGATTATAGTGGTGAAATACAAAGAGTAAAGTAATAAATATGATTTGAGATATGATATTCTAACTTTTAAAACAGATATGTTTATTAAAAACAATACAAATTGAGAATAATTTGTTAAAAATTACTTGCAAGAAAATATATAAAAAAGCAATGTTGTAAAAATGTTATTTGTCTACTGAGATTTTCTAGTCAAAAACCAAAGAGGTAAAATCTTAAAAACATGAGACGTTTCATTCGAAAACTTTTCCATACAATTTAAGTATATATATAATTAATCTTTACACCATCATATCATTCAATGAACATTTATATAATATTCAGACACTATCAAAATTATCTAATATTTCTTCCTGTATACATGTATTTTCTTCTTGAATTTATAAACTTTAAATAATGACAAGAGAATAGTTTTAATTCTTAAACTCTGAGATTGCCAAAGTCGTCGAGAAAATGGGTAAATTCAATCCAACAATGACAACCCGAATTTATTTTGGGCTTCGATGGAATACAAAAATAAAAATTACAAAGAAGGTTGAAGCAAATTGCCAATCTGAGGTGGGGAAGAGGGGTGGTGGGTCCCTCGAGGATTGCAGAACGATTAATTAATTTATGCAATGACCGATCCCTGCCACCTACCCCAATAATATAGATGCTGGCATATAGATCAAAAACAACAAAAAGGCCTTAAAAACATTAAGCTCATGAGAGTCAAGCTGCAGTTCAAAAAAGAGTTATGTTATAAGAAATTTAGATTTTAACCCAAATCTAGATAAATAATACTAAGATAGATCTAGAATCAAAGTTTCATAACTTTTTATGTCAAGCCTATTGAATGGTACTTTTCGCTGGATTAAAATAATTCAACTTGGTGCGCAAAAGACAGGCTTTAGGTAATAGACATGCTTTAGGGACCCGACACGTTTTGGACTCCTACATAAATATATACACATAAAATATGAAGAGCGAACTCTCCTCTCCACAGGTATACATATCCAATCAAATATAATTTATGTTATTTATTAAACTTTGGTTTTATCTACTAAATTAAAAAGAAAACAGAAGTACAATAAATATAAATTTAGACATAATCGTCTGCAATCATGGTTGAAACTTATCTTATGCATTAGTCTAAACATTTATAGTTACGCATGGGTACTTTACTCTTTTTCTTAATCTTAGATGATAATTACACAGTTACGAATGCTTTCATAATTATCGCTTATTTTTACTATTCCAGAGTTTGTCTTTCCAACAACAAGATAGAGTACATTACTAGTTTCAGACCAAATGGGCGAATGTTAATCTTAATGATCAGCCATTTCTCAATGAATATTATACAGCGAACTGTAATCAAAATTATAAGGAATGGCTATCTCCATGAAGAGGACAGAAAGTGGGTCACAGAATGGTTGAATGCGAGTTTAGAATCTGTATCCAATTACTGCTTTACTTTTGCTATCAGATGATAATTATCACTTTGCAAGGCCTCTATAATTAATTTATTGTCTTTGACAATTGTTGGTATTCATATCAATCTTATTGCATTAATGTTTTACGAGTGTATGACAGGGGTCTTCGTACATCACCTAAGATTAGACTTACGGTTATGAACTTAGACATAGGCCAATTAAGCTTTGCTTAAAAATGACACATCAACTAAGATTGCTGCCAAATGCCTTGTAAATAATTATCCTGATTTTTAAATTCACAAGAAGAAATATGTGTATTGCTGCAAAAATAAATGCAAAATTTCCATATAGTGAATATTCAAGGTAAAAGAAACCCAGCTTACAAATAGATCTGACAACCTGTTTTCCACAAAGAAGCAGCTTTTATACTAGAATGATTCATGAGAGGGCAACAGATGGTACAAATTAAAAGTAAATGGAAAAAAACAACCCAACCTCAGATAAGATGAAGTATCATTACATTACATACAGAAATGAAACAAATTTGTACAACAATTTTTTTTTAATTTATAAGGAAAAGAGAAGACTCCTTTCAACAAAAACACAACTGAAAAACTCACATATTTCTTTCTCAGTTTCTATTGCTCTGTCTTTCTCTTTTTCTCTCTAATCCTGCTTCTCCCCCTGTTCACTCCCTCCACCTTTTTTTTTTTTTTTTCAAAGATAAAATAAAATTGCTCATTTATGCTGAAAGGACATGTAATATCATTGATTATGATCTAAAATTACTAATATGAATTTATTTTCTTGAAGATAGGTTAAAATGGTGGAGTTTATTTTACACTTCCATTCTTTTCACCAATATCACATTCATCTGATTGGCAATTGATATGCAATTATGTCTTATCTACACTGACAAGAAATATAAAGAAATTCTTGGTAAAATTATTGGTTAAGTTATCAATGTTTTATCAATTTACACTACATAAACAATTTATAATACAAATAGGAATGAGGCAGCATTCTAATCATTTCATTGAATTATTCAATGATTAAATATAAATGCATGGTTACACCAACTAAAAGTGAAAAATCTTTTTTATAAGAAGTTAAAAACAAACATGGTCCAGTAACCAAAATGGTGCACCGTATTCATTCTAATAAATGCCCCGGGGGCATGAAAATGAAGGAGGGGGGGCTTGTAATAGGGTATAAAAAATGACAGTTTAGATGGAGGAGTCACGCAACTTCATAGAGCACGGTCGCCCCCAATTGAAGTGGGTTCTGTTAATAGGCCTGATGCAACTTAGACGGGGACAAAGAGAGATAGGACTCAGCATGGGTTTTTTTTCTGTTGTTTTTTTTTTTAAGGCCGTGATGCCGGTAGGCTATCAATTGCGTTTGCATACTCAGACAATAATAATGATAATATAGGCATACACTGTGTTAGTGGACACATGGTATGTAGTGCCTTTTTTTATCCACTGACTTTTTTTATCCTCTTTACACCATGCGTTCACGGAAACTTTTAATGAATGCACAGGTGTGAAAAGTATCAGGTTTCACTCTCAGACAGTGGATGCTGGTCGTCTTGTCTGTGTATTCATTATCAATTGTTATTGTTAATTGTTGTAGTGAATACTGTGACGATGTGTTGATATTGCATGGCAAGAGAAGAGTGAGAAATGCCTGTGTATGGGTGCATAGTGGGTAGTTGTGTCCAGGTATCAGAGACATTAACCTTTTTTTTTGTCTTAAAGTTAAAGCAAATGGTTTAATTGACTACTATGGTAGTTTAGTTATATCCTTGGTCTGCCAATAAAGTAACAGTGCACACGATACATCAATACAATACCGATATTATTTGTACTGTGGCCAAGACTATTGAGCCAACCACGTAAACAAGACATTTTTTATTATATTTTCAGAATTCTAAAACTTGATGGTAGGAATTCAATTTTGCTGGGTGACTGCTGGAATAGCCTGCTCCTGCTCTGAAGGTTCTTTTACGTGCGCAAAGACACATGGGACCATCAAATTTATCGTCCGTCTCTGAAAGGACTAGGCACTTTTATCCTGTCTACCACAGGATAAGGGAACAGAAGAAATTTAAAAAATCTAAATTCAACATAGAGCCTGCACCAACTGGTTTTTGAACGTGTCGAGCCTGAACCCGTGACCGTTTTGGCTTCGTAGGCCAGCGTCGTTACCTACTGAGCCATCCGCTCCCCAATAGTAGATTTCAAAAATAAAACAAACTTCATTACAATTCTAGCTTAATTCTAACTACATGTACTTTACTTGAAGTACGGGAAAAGGTTGATTCTTGTGTTGTTGCAATGGAGGACTTTTGTGTTTGGTAATGGACATGAAAGGTTCTATTTTAGCTTGTTTGACATCATTGACATGGAAAGGTTTGTTCTGTTTCCCATATTTACAACATTGATGTCCACAATTAAGTTTGTCCAAACATGAATGAAGACAGGAACTTGAGGAAAGAGTTGCTTTTCTTTTCAAATCACTTGGTTTATTCTGGGAAGGTGGGGCTTTCACTGAGAAAAAAGGAGAGAAAAGTAAAATGTTTATGGGCAGCTGGTTTCTACTCCATTTCTTTTAAAACTGTTTAAACCAATTTTAAATGATAAATTATTTGAATTTAAAAAGTAAATTATAGCAACAACATTCAAAAAGTGTTCTTTAGAAAAAAAAATCTATATGAATTAAAATATGCCAATACATGTAATATATTTCAACAAATTCGTACATTCTCCAATATCTGCACAATACAATAGTCTTAACCTATTTCACAATAATGGCAAAAATTGTGTTAAAGATAGTAGAAACATTGCTTCATCCACCGATGGTTGTATAAGGACTTCAATCTAGCCACTAAAATCCATTCCACATGCAAACACCAACGGAGGAAGAAGAGAAACATTTAAATCAGGAAAAATAAAGAATGAAATGATTGAATACTGTTATTTGATAAAACACATTCCTTACCTTTTCCCTTACTTCTATCCATGGCTGATTTGAGCTTAAATGCTGGAGTCTGAAACAATGTAGCACATGCGATATATCATAAAACAACCAACGACTTAAGCTAGTTAGTTATTTAAAGTTCAACCCAAATTATCAGAATCAGTGACCTTAGGGCAACTAGCAATGCTATTTTAGCAAAGTTTTTTTTTTAAAATGATTTTTAAAACGCCATCATTTCATTGTACTCAGTTGTAAATAGGATAAAAAATTGCAATAAAGCAGTACTAGAGCTGACTCATCTAAATCTTGTTAGAAAGTCCAATATCTTTCAAAAATTAAAATAAGACTGACAATGAGACAGTAGAAAAGATTGTAACATTGTATGCTTTGCCTCTTGCAATACATATATCATTGCATGGGAGAATGTAAAAAAGGGTTAATGTTTGCAAGCATAACAGATTTTCCCTATAAAATGATTCATGACAAGTTGTGTTACATCATTTCAAAGTTCTATATAACCTGTTTCCAATTGGCAACAATTTAAGACATGTTGTTACAATTGGATGTCAAACTTTTATTGCAAGCATTTTATCTCCATTTCCATCTAATTATTATATGACATTGTTGTTGCTGACTGCTTCGTAGAAATCATATTATTGTTAAGTAAGGTGCCTAAAATGTCACACTTCATCCTGGATAGTAAGATGACAAACACCCACAGAGATCTAATATTCTTATAAGAAACAAAGTTATACAATTTCACAAAGAGATAGAATTGAAAAGAGCACACAAGCACGGTCTCTCAATACAAAACTATTTTTCATAATCCCTTTTAAATGGTCCGGGTTTTATTCAGGATGGTGTGCAACTTTTTGGACAACCCTTATCGAATTTTACAGTACATAGCTTAGAAAATTTATTTAATTATTAATGAGAAAACCAAGAAGATACTAACTGGTGGTGGTACATGATCTTCCCATCCTGGAGAGTATAAAGGCTCATACTCTGTTACAATGTCATTACCAACTGCAATAGAATTACATAAATAAAAAAAAATGTAAACTCAACAAATTAAATTAGTGTTAAACAAAATCGTGAAATACTTTAGGTCAACCCTATATGGACATGTGCGTGTGTGTGTGCGTGCGTGGCGGGGGAGGGATATATGTAATTTGTAGTAATAAGAGTAGCAATGGCTTGTCCACACTCATCGTCCACCCCTTTGGACTTGGTAGGCTTATCATAATTGTTATAACAATACATGTACGTGTGGGCCTACCTATAAATGTGGTATTCATTTAATAGTGTTCTTATCAAAAACTAGCCTTCACGATTTGTTAGCTACATATCCATGTTTGTTGTTGTTTGAAATGGACATAGGGTCCCTACATCATGAAACTACCAACAAACTGTTTTAATGGATGACTATTCCTAATTATTTCTGAGATAGAAAGAAGCTGAATATTTTACCCCACTCCATGCTCAAGAGATTTATTTTCAGCTTGCCGCCAGCCTTTGCTCTCTTCACATCAAAAGTCCTTTTCCAATCTCCATTTTGTAATACATTGAAAGCACTGTCAAGATGAAACACATTCTTATGATGAAATGCTGCTGGTTGTATTCCATACAATGCCAAGTTACTTCTACCAATTCTGTCTAAGGGCAACTCTTTCCATTTGCACTATTTGTAACTACCGTATAATCTACATTCTGCCAGTCCCATTAGGGCAATTTCAATGATGAAAAAAGTTTTTGAATAAGCCTTACAAACTGCTGAATTTGGCCAGGGACCCTGTTGTATTGTTTTTTTAATGTTTTTCTCTTTGCGTTCTACATGGCTCACAATACATGTTTAAATGATATAATAGTCATTTTCTTTACAATACAGCATTTGATTGATCATCTTGGCCTGATTGATGACATAATGTACTACAAGAGTATAATCCATCAAATAATATGCTGCTGAGGTGTGAGTTGTTGAAATACATGCATCCAAAATGTTTGAAACCTATTAAATATAAAGATTAAAAATCATCATACTGTCATTGACTACTTCATGATATGATTCCTTTTCAATATGAAATGGGATTTTAGATGCGGTAAAAAGATTTTTAAATAAGAAACCTTGCAATTAAATATAGAACAATAAGTGAAATAACTTCAATGAACTTGGATAAGATAATTCCGCTCTAAATGGCCTTCTATCTTGGTGGTCTTTCTTGTGATTGTACTTTTATGAATCGTCTTCAATTAATTTCATAATATAGAGAAAGTACTATATTAAAATACTCTAAATGAGTATGTCGCAAAGCCTTTGCCTACTCACTTTATTCTCCATTTGAAAACAATAACGTTGTCTTCATCACCAATGATGAGTAGAGACTGGTGTGAGTTGTTCAATTTCAAACTTTCCCCCAGATGTTCTCTATTGAGCAAATCTATTGTCACCATTATTTTAGCCTTCTGATAGCTGTAGTTGTGATTGAGCTGATTATGTAGGGATGAATGAAAAGAGATGGAGAAAGCAATCATGATCAAATATTTTAAATAGTGTCCCCAATAGAACAATCTAAATCATGCATAATGTATTTTTAAAACAAGAAAACAAATAGAATCAATTACATTTTCTGAGATGAGTGTGTGTACCACAACAATCATTAGACAAAAATATATTTCTTCAAAACTAAACATGTATGTCAATATCATGATATTTGTTATTGATCATGTACTACAAGTATGGTAGTAGTTGTATATTCCATCTTCATTGATAATTACAGATTTAACAATGAATATCATAATAACAACTGACCGTGAAAAATGTGTACCCTAAAAAAAACTCAATGTTTCTCAAATTAAGTCTGAATTTTACAAAATTGCTCTCAAAAAGAAAGAAATATATCGAAGTTTTGCCAACCAAGTTTCACTATCAAAGGCTTTGTAGGAAGGAAGTTATGATTGTTTTTGAACAGTTGCCTTCAAAAACACCATTTCTCACTTTTGATTTTTCTCTCCAAACTAAGCAAAGCACTACTATGTAAAATGGTTGTGTCATGTTTGAGCATCATTTTCAGACTCAATGGTGTTGAATATCAAAGACTAATGTAGGGATTCGTAAGGGAGTAATGCTACGGCGCTAAATAACTTTTTTCTAATCATTAATGTTTTAAGTTTTGATCTTTAGCCTTTTCCCTTTTTTTTTGGGTTGTTGACAGAAAATATTGATTTGAATTGTATCCATTGCTGATTGCCAGTATTTACACTATTTTTCAAAGCGTTATTTTTCTGTTAATAATGGGTTCTCGACATTTTAATGAGTACCAAAAAATATTTTTACTCTAAAATTTCAGCCCATGTTCTTTATTTCTATAACAGCGAAATATTCATTGGTGTAGAGCTGCCAGCAGTTTCTTAGAGTACACTTTTTCTGTGGTCACCTGGTATTATACCTTTTAGCATGATACAAAATTTTTAACTGACAAAATGTGCTTGTTCATTGCTAAATGCTGTCGCTATAATGTATCAGCATTACTTCTGAAATATTTAATATCAAAATATATTAGAACTATTATAGCGAGGCTGCTCACTAGCCCCAGAGACTAACAGAGTTCCAAACAGTGGGGCCAAACTTAAGAAAAACTTTTGTCCCCAAAATGTATAAGTGGGGGCAGCCTAGAGTTGCTCGATTTAAACTGTCTAGGAGGAATGTAAGGGACCACTAGATCTTCAATATATGGTGGGAAATGCAAATTTTGAGCATTGAAACAAAGGAGAGCAATTTTGTACTCAATTCGAGCTTTGATTGGCAGCCAATGTAAGGTTTTTAGCATTTCAGTTGTAATGAGCGACGTATATCAAGAACAAGTCTGGAGTTTAATCAATTAAGAGTCTGGGAGGCCAGCAAACAGCGAGTTATAATAATTAAGACATGAAAGAACGAGTGCAGATACAATCGTTTTTAGAGATTGAGGTGGGAGATATTTTTTTCATCTGAGCAATTCTCTTAAAAACAAGTGTGTACCGTACCATTCCGTTCAATTTTTTACCTGATCCAAAGCCAGTTCATATCGAGGTATGCAAGAAATGGCTTCTTTGATCTGATTCCCAAATGGAGGATGTCTGTTAACTATCTAAAGTTGAGAGATATATTTACATAATTTCAATGTCTGCAAGTTAAATTATCATGTATTTCTTTTTCAAATAAAATCTTGATAAATGATCTTTATATTCACCTGATAACATTCTTTCAGTTTTATTCATTAAGAAAGAGTTTTGTAATAATCATTTATCAGACTCAGCAATCATTACATTAAACACAATTTGACAAAGCTGTATCCTCCTTATAATCTTTCTTAGTTCTAAATTAAGTTGATTTAAAATCTAAAGTTACATAATTAAGAGAAGGTTTACCATTTCAATTTCTCTTGAAGTAGCTTCTTCTAATTTTTGGAAAGAGCAATATCCTGCATTGGCAAAGTTTAGTGACATGGCCATTCCTTGAATGATAACAGATACAATTATGACAGCTTGTGAAAAGAAATACTGAATTTAAATCTTTTCTATAACAACCTACAAGCCTGATGGAAGATTATTAGAATTAGACTTTACCTTATCACATGATAATAATAATAACATTACAAGCACAATGAATTATTACTACCAAGTAATTTGTCTAATGGTTCATCGTTTTATTTTTCTTGATGAACGCACAACAGTGTGAACATTTATTGGTACATAAATAAATCTTGATCTATAGAGCCCTATATAATATTATATATTGTATTATTGTTCTGCTTAAATGTTGCTCAAGCAAAATATGTTACCTATCCCTTCTAACTGCCTAGAGACATATCGTGAATCATGCCACAACTTGGTCTTCAATGCTTTGTAAATGAGAGTGGCATGGATCAACAAGTTGTAATTGTCACCCAGATACAAAAGCTCCATAAGACCTTCAACAAGCAGAGTAAGAAATCACCAATTTATTCATTATATTATACCATCATAATAGTTATAAAGCAATTAATACCAAATAATTCTTAATTTAATTTGCTTTCCAAGATAGTTGATATGTAGCCTTCACTATATGCTCGATGTTAAAGACATTTGACCAATATGTAACCATATGTTTTCAAATTAATTTTGTAGATAATTTTTACCTGTTATCCTTCATTTACCAAATGTTTTGCATCTTCTGACCCAAGAACGATTTTAGCTTGTTTGATGCATTTAGCATTAGGGCTGGGAAATATTCATAAAAATAACTTTTCAAAATTGATTGTGTGATTTCAACACTTCAAATCTTGGTCATTTTTAGTCATAGGTCAATATTAGAGGGGTTGGCTTTCTTGAATTTCAAGTTTTTTTGATAAGGTTAAAAACAAATATATTTGTAAATTATTTAAAAATCGAATCAGATAAAATGACTCACATTTTGAAACCCTTTGTCCAAGCCTGAAGATTTTAGAAACATCTTGTGTCAATGAAAAATCTTGTATGTGTAAGTTGCTGAGCTGTGCTTGAATTAAGCTGGTAGAAAGACGTGTATCATGGTCAAGATACATCTCACGTTACATTTTATGAGATTTGGTGAATCTACATGAAACCATGCTGAAAACACATTCACTTACAAAAATGTATTATTGATTCATTTTATATAAATAAATATACAGGCCTATCTAAAGTAAATTAAAGTCCCCATCCTCATTGCTGAGCATATGGAAATTTTGAGCAGAGTCCACATTTTTTGTTATAGTTTGCCATTGCTTGCCATGCCAACTTTACTTTCTTTGGATCTCAGAGATCTACCACCCATTCACTGCTAGGGCAACGAGGAAGCACTAAAATCAAAATCTAATTTAAACGAAATATAATGTACACTTTGCGATAATACACCAGAGGTGACCTGCAGAACAATAAAAATAAGAAGAATAAGCTATGCGAAAAATCTGCCAATATCGCGGGATAGAATCCAAGCTCTACCAACTGAGCTACCAGGCCTCATAAATATATATATATATATATATATATATATATATATATGTCAATCATTATATATAACAACAGTTATTATAATTAAA
>JASKDV010211573.1:0-10292 GCA_032466395.1 Aegires albopunctatus
AGAAGAAGAAGAAGAAGAAGAAGAAGAAGAAGAAGAAGAAGAAGAAGAAGAAGAAAAAGAAGATGAAGAAGAAGAATGATAATAAGTTTTAATAAGATTTGTGATGATGATGATGATGAAGATGATAATAATGATGATGTTGAGACTTTTATGATGGTAATGAGAATAATGATGATAATGCACAACTGATCATTTGACATTGAAAATAAATTTTTAATCACTTATTCAGCTACCAACCTGATGGAATGTACAAGTCATCCATGGCACTTGGCTCCAAACCATCAGCTGTGAAATTGTCCCAGGTAGAAGCATCTGACCATCTTTCTTTGTGGGTAGGTTCTGATTGAATTTTCATTGGTGGTAATGGGGCTTGGCAACCACGATAATAGCAACGGAAAGCTCTGGCATTTATATTAAAATCCCTTGAAGATAAGAATACACTTCGCTTTTTCCGACTTGATTGTGAAACTTAAAGTACAAAAAGGAATAAAAAGAAATTATAAATAAACAAATTAATTAATTAATTTAAGAAAAACAATCGCAAAACAAATGCATATAACTATTTTGCAGAATGCAATTTGATATCATGCCCATCATTATGTCTATGGTGATTCCTATTATTATGTCAAGTGCAAAATGTGTATTCTGAGGAAATTTTCACTTGGTTAAAACCCCTTCAGTGCCAGCAGTAATTCATCCCCTGTGCCAGTCCTAAATGGTGTCCATTTAGTGTTTTGCACTAAAATGCTAATTACATCCTTACAAAAAGAAATAGAGCTTTGAAACTTCACACATATATGTCACATAGGAATACATAAGCTACAAGAAGACTTACCTAAACCATGAGAGGACTTAAAGAAAACAAAAGCCGTGTGAAATAGGACCTGAGTTGTTCCGGGCAAATGGCAACATGAGCGGGCCCAGAACAGTTCCGGGCTGGGCACTAAAGGGGTTAATAAGGTTTATCTATCTTATCTTTTCTTCTCTACCTTAAATTATTTCCCCAAATGGTGATAATTCTTTTTTGTAAGAAGTTAGTTGTCAGGATTGAAGGTAGGCTATAGATTGAAAAACATTTAGCCTAATCAATATTTTCTATTTTAAACCTTTGTTGCATGAGGGGGACGTAGTGTATGGTATGGTCTGGTATTGGGGTCGTTTGACGGTCAAGCCTCTCCTAGCCAACCGAGAACCTGGCCGTTCAGTTAATCTCGACTCTCCGATGATACGCTCCATGTGAGTGAGCCATCGGGTTTGCAGCGACTAGGTCTGATAATAATATTAGATCTAGTTACCATACCCAACCGGAGTGTAATGGAAGGGTAGTGCGAGGGGGACGTTTGAATCCTGCCCAATTATTGGTAATTAGTTATACCTATTAAGAAAAATTAATCACATTTTTTTTTGTATTTTCATAAAACATTTAACAACCTACCAATATATGCAAACATTAACCCATTCATATGCATTTTGACACTGTTTATTGTATTGAATTTTGTTTTTGCAAAAATGTGAACACCTCCGCACCCCATTTTACTGTAAATTACTATACATTTCCTGTAAATTCAAAGGTAGATAACTCAAGAATGAGAAATGATAATGCTATGAAATTTTACAATATGGCAACATTTCTCTTATAAAAATGAGATATATAAAGCTAAAATATATCATATGCTGCAGGAGCTTCAGTAAAGATAAGAGTTTGATTAAAAATAAATGCATTAATTTCTTTCAAATGTAGTTACTGCCAGTACAATAATTGTCCTTTTCATTAATTCCATTGTAATAGATTTCATATGCTATTATTCATTAAATGATGACTTACTGGCATAAGTAATTGATCTATCTGGCACACTGTAGAACCATTCACCAATTGTAGCTGGGCCAGTTAACATGATATCAGACATGTTCAATGGACTAACTCCATCAAGCATGAATAAATCCGGCTTTTGGTCTGCAAATTGTGTAAATACCACAAAATCTCCACCCTGAGAAAATATTTAGATAAGCCATAAGATTAAATTTCAAAAGAAATATCTCAAAATGCAATAGGATGTATTATCTATCAAAATAAAATATCAATCCCAGAATGTTGATGTTTCTGAATAAAATAATAAGCAAGGCGAAACAAACCACATCCCTCCAGGAACAATAAAAGAACAACCCCCATACTAAGTAAGATGATAACACTCTTTTTAAAGAATATTGAATGCAAATAAGCTCTTCTTTTCTCTTACCTCAAAGTTATAGAATGCACTATCATAGCTGATATTTGTAATTTGTCCAGCGTTTTCAAAGGAAAAATTGTAATAGTGATTAGCCATGAGCACCATAGACCAACCCTTCTTGTGAGTGATTCGCTTCTTTGCCCAAGGGGAATTACTCACACCAAACTCAGTGGCAAAAATGGCATCTTTATAATCCAATGAGCTTGGCAAAATATTGTTGAAGGAAAATCTGTTGAAGACCATAATTGAAAAAAAACTTTATCAATAGAGATTGAAACTTTTATACCATCGGTACTAAAAGGTGTAGAAAGAATTATTGCATATAAACATGAATGCATATTATCATAAGGGAGGTGGAGCCAATGTATGTTGGCATCTATTTTTTTTGCTGAAAACATAAGATAAAAAGGCAATGCATGTGAATATGACTGATGGCTTTGAGCATTTAAGGAATATTTTTTGCTTGGTTGCCATTGTTTGTGTTATCAAAATTTTTACATTCATTTCTCATTCAAAAATACTTTTAAAAATAGTATTAAATGTTAGATATTTTCGAAATAAAACATGACATTACCTTATGAGTTTGATTTGATCAGAACAAATGCATCCAGGTAGGCCGGCTGACATTGCAGCATTCGTTGTACATTCACCTGGATCAAAAGAGTCAGTCCAGGCAGCCACAGAGTAACCAGCATTGCCGGATAGTGTGCCGTCCTTGTCATAAAGTACACCTTCTGATTCCCAACCAAATGAAACCTGGTGAGTAACAATCAAACAAAAATATTCATGATACATAGCAAAAATAAAATAAAAATATTCATATTAATCCACCTTTATATGACCTTTTTACCTTCATGTTATGCAATTATGGCAGATAGTTATTTTAAATTGTCAACAATTTTGTCTCCATCAGATTTAAAGAAAAAAACCCATCTCATTAGTAAGTATCAATTCATTTTGTCTATTTATAAATGTTGTTTGTAATAAAAAAAATTAAATAAAAGAGACTGCAACATAAATCTATGACAAAAGACTTAATGTAGTTCCTAAAATGTTCAATTAAAACAACTTCTGTATATAAATTTCTAATAACTTTTCTGTTACAATATATCCAAGAAAAGAAAAACAATCATGCAACCATAAATGTTCATACCACAATCTAGATCAATAAAGATTTTTCAATATGGCCTACATAATATGGAAAGGTGAGAAGGACACAGCATTCCATGATTCTATAACATAATATTACCTTGTTTGGGGAATTAATGAACTGCAAAGCGCTTGTCTCAGTCTGAAAGCCCCCACAGTACTCCAGACAAGTACCTGCGATTCTTGCCCAAGCAAAGGCAGCAGACCTTGACTGGATAAAGTAGCAGAAAAGAATTATGAACAAAGGAACAAGATATGGATTTATTTTGTTTATCCGATGCATAAGATGATAAATATTGAAATGATTATGGTAATTTATCAAATAAGATGGTAAGAAATCAAGAAAATGAAGTACATGGACTAAATCACACTTTGAGAATTATCTGAAATCAGAAAAATTGGAATAAATCAGATCTGCCTATCACAAAAAAAAAGCAGCAAAGCAAAACAACAAAACATAAATAATCTGTGTCAAAATCAAATAATGATCTTGGAGAATCCTACTTGAAAAATTCACAATAAATAATATGGACAGTATAGGAGTTGGTTTGATTGAGTAGTTCAAAAATTCAGCTCAGTTTTTTTAACGAGAAGTTCTTAAACTCAGCTCAGTTTTTTTAACAAGTTCTTCATTTTGTTCTATATTATTAAGTTTCACCCTTTCTAATAATTAAGAAGAAGATGATTTTGTGCAATAATGTTTAATGTTACCTGATCAAAGTTGTAGAATTCTACGTTCTCCACAAGAAAACCTGGATGGTATGGTTGGACAATACCTCCTGCTGTAGCAGAGCCTTTCAGATTATTATCATAATGAGCCACAATGACACTGTCAAACACACCAGGGCCATTTGCAGAGTCATACTGGGGTGGATTTCCTACAGTTAATTTTCCTTCATACCCAGCTTTCTCATTGTTGACTAAGACAAAGTCACGGAATTGCAGAGCACCACTGTTTACACCTTCAGCTCCTTTATCGCAGTTCCATGCAGTCAGGGAATAAAATTGGGCAACCTGTTGTAAAGAAGTAAAGCATAAATGGAACACATAAAAAAAACATAAAAAAGCAAGAAACAATTTAAAATATAGACGGAGGTAAAATTAATTTTCTAGAAACACAACGCTGCCATCATTACTGGAATTTCCCAAACTCAAAAGTTTTAAATTTGATAAAAACTTTTGAGCATAGAGAGTATCAAACAATTTCCTTTTGATTGAATTTTGTATTACTGTGAAAAAATATAATAAAATTTCTTCTACTAGTTTTTAAGCCACATGATAACATTCTAAATGAATATGACGCAAAAACAGCTAAATCAACATAAATGACCAAAACAGACCTGATGATCGGCAGATGATGAACAGCTTGCCCCTACACGAGGAACATAAGTTTCAAATATCCAAAGACCAAACCAACCGAGAGAGTGAGCAGAGTTATTCCTATATTCACCAAGAGGAACAGCTTGAGGACAGATGTTAGGATCAAAGCCTGGACCATCAGGATGAGTGTGCATGCGATACCAAGTTCCAAAGTGAGTTCCACCAGCCACAGCATTATGACTTTATGAAGAGAATATTGAAAAAACATAAGTCTGGATCAAACACACAAATTACATAATAAATACAATTGATCTGCCAAAAAGATAAAAAAGATAAAGAAATAATTCATGCATTCTCCTTATACCCACCTAATGGTGTTGTTAGGATTTGTAGCCCAAAAGGCAGCTGGAGTTATATCATCATTACGTAGAGATGTCGAAGAGCGAATGAAAACAGCCAAATTGTACTGGAATGTGTTGCCTACTTCATCTCCATCTTCCAAGAACATGGCACCACCCATAACATTGTAGATGACATTGTGTTCTACCTGCATTGTCATAATTTAATGTGAAGAATAAAAAAAGTTTTGATGTTCAACTATACAAGTTCACATCTCCAAATGAATAATAGTTAAATTTATACAGTTTTTTTCTCATGTAGGCTAAACGAAAGGTAAAAAGCAAACAGCTGAATATAATTACTTACAAAATAAATCAACTACTTATATGATTATCAAATCTATTTTTATTTGTCAATCTTAGTTGAATTTTATTTTACAGCATGTGTAAGCAAATAAAACAATAATTCATGTTCTAACCATTGTGTTGTGAGAACCATGCACATTGACTGCCCTGTTGAAACTAGTGTGGATGGAACAACCTCTAACAAATGACTTGTCCATGTTGCCGTTAAGATGGAAATGTACAGCATAGCGACCCATTCGGAAAGCTTGACCTGAGTGTGTCATCTCGACATACTGTAAATGAGCTTGGGCTACCTGGAGATTAAAGAATCAAAATGACAATGAATAGATTAACTTAGTCAAAATATAAGATGAAGTAGAGCGAAAACAGGATGCACGTAATGATAAAACTAGATAAGTAGTGTCCACCTAGTACCCATCTCTAAATAATTTCAGTTATGATGATTATGAACCTTGTCAATTGTGACAATGGAGGCTGGACAAAGGGAGTAGAAGTGTTTGCAGTTTATAAAAATAATGTTTTATCATGGAACATTTGAAAGAAGTAACAGCAAAAATAAAAATGGAAAGTGCATTTATCTTAAGAAAATTATTCTCTTTCTTCAAAAAAAAAAAGAAGAAGAAAAAAAGCAGATAGGAAGACTATGCATTAACCTGTGTGTCTTTCTCTGCTTGATGTACCATAATCTGGGCACCAAATTGATCTGAACCAAGCTCTTCTCCAAATCGGCCCTGGAAACAAGTTTGAGTGGCAAACTCTCCTGATTAAAAAAAAAAAAAAGGAAGTGAATGAATGAATATTGACCTTTATAAATCAAATGGAAGTAATGACTCTCAAAATACTGTGTGAAATAATTAATTGCTTTGTTTGATTGACAAATACTAATAGGTATATGAACAAAATCATTATACAATTCAAAAAAACAAAAACAGATACAAAAAGATCATAACTAAATGAAAAAAATGAATAAAAGACACCAAGATTTAGGAATATTTAATAACGTGCCTGTGTTGAATCCAGCAGGGCATGCCTCAATCAGAGTGTCAAAAGCGGTGTTGCGATTTCCTCTTACAAGCACATTTCTTGTAAGCAAACCAACTTCTGCTCTAAAGTCTACAGTAGTGCTACCAAAAGTTCCAGAAATTCCAATATGCTCATAAGCCAAAGGAGTCTCTAGGGTGAGGGTATAGCCATCAGGACTGACTGCATTGATGACATGAACCTAAAAAGACATACATATAATGTACTTCATTTATGTCTATCTATCTAATTTCTTTCAAAGATATTATAGGGCAAACATTTTTAAGTTATTATCAATAAATTGTTATATTATAAGATAATAAACCTTACTTGTGCCTTATAATCTTATTTCAATGACTTTTAGATAATTATGACAACAGTAAAACAGCCAAACCTCTGATTCTTTTTGGCTGTGTCTGTCTCCTGTTGTAGCAATGATGATTTCGTCTCCAGTTTTCCAGTCAACTGGATTTTCAAGTTGGAGAGCTGTACTTCCTGCAGGAGATGTAGTACTCAGACGAGTCCAAGTGTAAGTCACAGGTGCTCCTAAGAAAAAATAACAAGTTTGAGAATAACAATATTTGGTATGAAGAAGCGCATTTCTGCTCAACTCTTAAAAAACTATTGGGTCATGAGCTACAAGAATTCTTATGGAATAAGAAGGCCTCACTGTCAATAAATCTATTTGAGACTTTCAGGAGGTCCAAGATTCTAGCAATGTAACTATAGATTAGTTTGTTACTGGTAAAATGATGATGATGAACAACAAACAACAGACTTCCACTTTACCCTATCCTGAGCATATCTTGCTATGTCTTTCTATAACATAATCCATGAGTCTTCTCTATGCTGTTTGTGGTCTACCCATGATCCTCTGCCCCAGTGGGCTTCACTGAAGGGCTTGTTTTGTCATGCTGCTCTGGGTTTTTTAGGGTATGTACTTTCCAATTCCATCTACATTGTCCTTTTTAATCTCCAATGGATTTCTGTGCAATTTTTTCCCAGATATCTTTATTTGAAATTTCATATGACCAGTGAATCCTCAAAGTTCTCCTTAGGTATGTGTTGACAAAGCTGGAGTTTCCTGCTGTAGGTCTTCAAAGGGCTCCAGGACCCACAACCATATAACAGAACAAAGACCTTGTCTAGACATATCAGGGATTTATAATTCACAACCGATAAGCAATGATGACAAAGCTGACATATCTAATACACCCAAGTCTATGTGACATAATGACAATAACTTGTATTATTTTCCAAAACATAGTGTCTTGATATGGACACAAACTCTATTAATTATATATTCTTGTGACATTAAATTATACCAACCATAAAGATTCAGGGCTCCTTCTCTCACAGCTAGAGTCTTGGTGCCATAAATAGGCAATTCTTTGGATCTCAGGTGGCCATGCATGGTTATGATTGCTTTTTTGTCACTTGGGAAAGGATTATCAGCTGTGCCAGCCTGTTGATTTCAAAAATGAAAAATATCAATGATGCCATTGAAAATTCAAATTTTTTTCAATTAGGATTTTTCTTAATTCTTGACTTGCAAAGACAATGTTTTTCCCCTGATCTTTCAACAGTTTGCTCAAGCAGTGTCTTCATATCCATTCACATAATTTGTTTACTTTTAGATGATAAAGTAATAATTTATCTAAAAGAAAACAAAAACCTATCAAATATAACATAAAAATATTAGTAAAAAAATTGAGAAAAACATTTTTTTCACATTCTCACATCGTTCAATTGTCTTATTATCTTAATTTGCAAAATTATACCAAGTTGCTTTGAAATTTTATTTTCAAAGAAAAAATCAATAATAAAAAAAAAAAAAAATTAAGAAATATGCTATTCTCAACAATATCAAGTTCACCTGTAAAAGACCACCATCTGTGATAAGAATATTCTCAGACTGAAGCTCAATGTTTTGCTCATCAAAAATTACTTGACCACCTGTAGATAAAATAATTGTAAATATCACTGTATACATGGATATTATTCATCAAACTCTGATGTCATGAAGTGAAAATTTATTCATTGAGTTTTCTATCAATGATTTTCCTGTTAAAAGCTCTATATTCACAGTTCAAAGTGATAGTTGATTTCATCAAAAGCTGCTTACCTTGAATCAAGAGCATTTTAAGAATGGCAGTATCATTGTCCAGAAGAATTTTCTGGCCAGCAGGAATAATAACAAAATCTCCATCTACGGGTGGTGAAGCTCCACCCCAAGTATAAGGACTTGACCACATGTCAATGTATTCAAAGGCAGCATTAGTCTGGGGGTTTTAAATAAAAGATATATTGGTACAATATAATATATGGGGCAAATGTAACACATGATTTTTCAATTGTTAGAATATGTTTATTTTTCCATATAATTCTTAATCAATTTCCTTTCCATCTGGATCTATCCTGCGCTAATATTGTCAAAGGACCTCATATCTCTTCTTCTTCTTTTTCTGCATGAAGTATCCCCCGGTATAGGAGGATCAATCTACATTTAACTAATAACATGACTTTTTTTTTTACAGTATTTCACTTATAATGGATGATTAATAACAACAACAACAGAAAAAGTTCCTTCGATATCAAGAGTTCAGAGATCTAGACGTTGATATATTTTTCAGCCAATTTTTTTAAAGTTTCAGGACATTCAGTTTCAACAGATGTGTTTGGTAGGTTGTTCCAAATACGAACAGCCGAGGGAAAGAAAGAACGGAGGTATTTATTTGTTTTTGCGTAAGGTGTTGTCATTTTTGCACAGTGTCCTCGTGTTCTCCTGTTATCACTAGTTGGTCTACCAAAATAATTGTCATGCCATGGTGGAAGGTAATGTATCGTGAAATAAGAAGTGCCTCTTTCTAAACTGAATCAAAAACAAAAAATTTAAAAATTAAGATAAATCTATTTGAAGAACCCGATGAAAGGCAATGAATCAAATCAGCATTTACCCATAATACTGCATTTCTAGTACCGGTATAGAGAGACAAAGAAATCCCCGCCAACAAAACAATGCAAGCTTATTTCACTCAGAGTGGCAGTGGCAATACATTCAAGGGATGACCAAAAGCAACCCTCCTAGTCGTGTTGAATAGAGACCTCACACTTATGCAACATCCATTTCAACTCCATTCAATCAGCGAACTAGATAAGATCAGTAATCTCGCACAAGACAGAAGACAATGGCGAGAACTGACAAATAGTATAAAGAGAACTGCCGAAGTGTCACCCTCGGTGAACTGGGATGCAACGTGGTCCTAAGTCTGAGTCACTGCATTTCTAGGCAGATATTAAAAATTAGCTTTATTAACAAATAAATATTTTGACAAATTCTCTTACTTCTCTGGACCTTTATATTGGTGTTAACATTGTTTTAAGATAATGAAAATCTGACGTAAGAAATAACTCACAAAACTCCATTTTCAGATGTCCTATTTCAGATTAATTTTTCAATATATTTCGTACCCTTCATTAGTGATTGTAGTTTGAATCTAACTTTGAAGAAAATCTTATAATAGAACCATTTTGTAGTAATTATATTTTACGGTATTGAGACAAATGAATATAATAATATTGGATGAAGAGTATTGTAAAGAATTTGAGTGAGCAAAAGTAAGTGTTTTAAGATAGCAAAAACCTGACATATGAAATAACCCACAAAACAAAAACTCCATTTTGAGATATCATATATCAGACTAATTTTTCAATATAATATATTTCGTACCCTTCATAAGTGATTGTAGCTTAAATCTAACTTTGAAGAAAATGTAATAATAGAACCATTTAGAAGTAATTATATTTTACGGTATTGAGACAAATGAATATAATAATATTGGATGAAGAGTATTGTAAAGAATTTGAGTGA